>NJDD01009635.1:18145-62136 GCA_002245505.1 Calephelis nemesis
TTTTTTTTCTCACGCAATTCTTGTGTAGACCTCCTCAAGGTCACAAGACATTTATATTTTTGGCGAGCGTCTAAAAGATATAATAACAACTTTTACAAACCCAAGGTCGTACGTAAGATATATAAAAATTTAGATATCCAATGTACTTTTGATGACTGATATGCATGGGTAATGGATATGAATGGAATAATGGATAATAAACATAGATGACTTCACTGATAGATGATTTCTGAACTTCCTAGTTCCGCACGTCATGCTCGAATCATCAAAAAACAAAAAAGGAACTTATTTTAGAACTATCTTATTTCAATGTGCCATGATCGAGTACATTTGCAATACAAAAAAATAAACAGACTACCCTACACGCACCTCTATTTAAAGATATGATACACAATGGAGAATGGAGATGCTTAACCACAGTACTTGGCATCTCCAATATCATAATCTGACACGCCTGAGTAGCTACAAAATCCCCCATTGGCACTTCTACCATCTTATGACGTAGTCATGTTTTATGAACAAATAAATACCTTCTATGAGTTCGCCTGCCCCCACACTGTTCCCCAATCCGGGCATGCCCGCCATGTTGACTACCCTCTGTCTTCCTTCATCTTGCTATTTCTAAATAGAAAAAAGGTTAATTAGATTAAATTTTTAAGAATGGAACTGGTTTTTCACGTTCATCAATTCGTCTCCGCATCTTTTTATTCTTCTTTCTTTTTTTATATTTATTAGGTGTCAAATGTATTTTAATGTTCTTTTTTTTTAAATGAAGATTTTGTACGTCTCACCAAATTCAGTATTTGTTTATAAATACTAAAATTAGTATGTCAAGTTAAGTAGTTTAACATTTGATCGAAATATATTTGATCGCTGCCTACTTTTTGTATACCTAGACCACATATTCTAAGATGATGCAATTGAAGTCGGTTTTTTAGCTTAAGACTTAGCCCGTACCTGCTTTAGGAAGATTAAGCAGTAAATAAGCAAACAACAATAAAAACTTTCATTTATATATTTAATAAGACGAAAGAATTTTTGAAATTGCTCCAGTAGCTCCGGAGCCTATTCATTTCAAACAAACAAAAAATCAAACCTTTCCTCTTTATAATACCTAATAGTATAGATTCCATAAAGGACTCCACGACTTTCATAATGCCTTATCCTTATGAAGGTCATAATACAATGGTGATAATGTTATTGGTCGTAAAGCACAGGTGCAGCGGCCATCTGGCGGGAGACGACTCGTAAATTATTAAGAAGATTATAAAAAAACATTAGTTTTGTTAATATTCTATAAAGTTATGATGTATTTTTGCTTGTCAATTTAGTCTAGACGACTACAAAATGGTTGGTGTATATGACAACTTTTTCATGAAAATTTATGAAAGTTCATTTATTTTTGGTGATAACTGAACTTGGTGGTTTTTCACGTGGTGTTCCGGGCTCCTTTGCAGAATCTACCTTTCTGCCAAGCAGCTCGTAAAGGCGAGTATAGGCTTACCGTCACTAACACCGTGACATCCGACTAGGTGGTAGAGTTTCGCAGCGACCCGCCAGGATTGGTACCATTCTATTCCTATTCCTGCCACCATAACGTCGAATGCTTGCCGTTGACGTGATCCGGTTCGGGTAAGTTAGCCGGTAAACTTACTCCCATCCACTCCACAATCCCAGCCTCAGGTTAGCAACGCATCATTACCACCTTTGATGTCTCCAGGCAGCGTGAATTTTTTACCATCAAGAAATCCGTCTGCTTGTTTGCCTCCCATTTTTATAAACAAAAATCCTCTAAAGTCATTAAAACTTGCAAGAAAATGTGACACTAGGCACTGCAAAAACAAATTTAGATTCAACTTTTAAGTTTGCCTGTCAGCAAAACCAATCTGCTGTTGAAACTAAAAGCTTTAGAACATAATTGGACTGGCGAAACAATCCGAACAATCTGACCACGATCTAGAAATCCGCAAGCGCCGAAAATCCGTTTATCTGAAAGTTACAAAATTAAAATGTACACAGCTTTAAATATCTATCTTAATTCGGTAATCTAAGTTAGCAGTTGTAAAATATATTCTGTCGGCCGTACTTCATTACGCCGGGAGGGGGTCTATCTTAGCCGGTCTCACCCCCATTGTTTCAGCCGTCATTTGATCGTAGATAAGCGGCTCGTTTACTCCTGATTAAGGATTCAATTTAGAAGTAATTATTTACAAGATGACCCAAGAAAAACACCAACATAGCAGAGATTTATTAGGCATTGTACTTAAGCCCTTATACAAGAATTGTACTGTTGTTATATTTAGGTATAACCAGGTGTAACACTGCGATTAAAGAACGAGCAAGCGGTTTTCCGGGTGGAAAAGACAGCCAATTATAGGTGTCAAATGTTAGAAGTGTGTATATGACTGAACTACGGGCACGTGCTAGAACACGTTCAATTTACTTTAACAGACTTAATACCTAAATAATAGTTTCTTAACTATAAAAGACGCTTTTCTATATAGCTTAACTAAAAAGTATAAAATTATTTTCAATTCGTTCAAATAAAAAATAAGTATGAATATGAAGTAAAATATCGTAAATGACTGCAGGGTGATTTTAAGATATTTTATAAAAAAATCACTGATTCCGATATCTTTTAATAAAGAACTTACAACAAATTTAACCTAGTCTCCCAAGCTTTTTTAAGATTTTTTTTTTGTTTTAACTTTTGAGTTTAAAAAAAATACTTGAAACACGGCAACAGTAAGAACTGATGTTATAATGTGAAGAAGGAATGCGAAAAGTGGTATATACCAGTCCGAGCGAGCTACTGATTTTTTATTTAATTGAAAGCCCAATATATCAGTAAGGTTAGCTATTATGAAATATCGAAAGCAATGAAAAGCAAAATTTAAAGATGAGAAAGCAAGCAAGCATATGGATTTCCTGATGGTAGAAAAACATCATCTGCCATCAATAAATATGTATTTCAACCATTAGGTGTTCGAAGGCTTGGCCTTGCTCATTGCAAACTGGCAGTTTCGGCGAACTTATTTACATCCCTTCAGTTTATATGGAAAAAAGAAACATTTTGTTTTTCCTAGTTAATTGGCTTTTGAACTTAATAAAAAATAACATATGTTCATCTCTGATTCTATTCTACCTCCCCATCAACTTTTAGTCAAATCGGTTCAGCCGTTCTTGAGTTGTTAGAGTAACTAACACCACTTTATTTTATTTATAGATAACTCAACGCTCTTCACTTAAGAGCTATTTAGTAGGAAAATACTTGGAATGTAGTTTTCTAAAAATCAGCACTCGTGAAAAAGTAATCAATAATTCCAAAAACTGTTTTTTCTAACAAACGAAAACTTAATAAAATGGCAGTAAAAGCCGACTCAAGCGATTCTCCCAAAGTCGTAATGTTATCGGATGCACACGGCCGTATATCGCCGCCATGCTCCATTACCCTCAGCACTTACGGAGATATCACATGGGTAATCTAGTGCGCCTACATATCACACACAATGCTCAACTCACAAATGAACCTCTGACCGTTTCTTGTCCCATTAGTACTGAAAATGAGGAAGTTTGATTGTATTTTGTATGTTCGTATCGCAATCAGGTATTTACGACACCAATCACACGTACATACCTACATACAAATCTTCACGCCAAGTCCCTTGCCGGGAAGGCATAGTTTGCTCGATACTCGATGCCAAAACTGACAGACCTGCCTGGCTTCCTTCACTTTCATTCGGTTTCAGAGACTCTTGACGCCACCTTCGGATAACGCCCGAGCGATTTGATTGAGAAATGTCAACCTAGGCCTCCTCGAGTACCTACATCTATCCACATTCGTAATGTATATCTGATTTGACATTCGTTTTTCTGTCATTTTTTTACATATCCGAACCAGCGAAGCATGCACTTTCTCAGTATACACCAACACTTTTATTTTAATCCCACTCTTTCCTGGATCTTCTTGTTGAGAATGCTACCAATCACATGTAAGACAAAAAATCTCAAGGCACTTTTAACAAACTTCGAACTAAAGGAAGTCGAAACCGGTTTGTTAAAGTTTTATTGTATTTGCCTACCTCAAGGCAAGAACCTAGGGCCCGGAGAAGAACCACGCCTGGTCCCAAATGTATATTATGTACATGGTAAAGAATATATCTACCACCTTCCAGATTGCTTCGGCTGGCGGAGATAATAATATGGTAAAAAAAGGTTGCCTCCTAATATCATAAAAAAAGTAAAAAGAAAAACGTATGTGTATAAATATTTTCTTTAAGCTGGATAAGAAGGCTCAAGGAGCTTGAAAGTGTCGTCACAGATAAAGACTGCAGATGGAAGTGAAAGATCAATACATGCTTTGAAATCTGTTAATTAAAAATAATTATTACTCTGTTATTTTACACATACTGAAAAAAAAGTATCTTCACACCCATATCCCCGAAGAGGTAGACAGAGGCACAACTAAGACACCCAAGATTAGCCGGAGACACTAAGTCCCACGATGTGATAGGTGGCAAGCCTGTCGCCAACCGGGCACATATCCAATCCCGGGCAACATTATTTTTATTTTAGATGGCTTTTAGATGGCTTGTAAATAAGTGTTTTTATTCTATAGATGAGTATTCACAAAAAGATAATTATATAAATTGAGTTTAAATGATTAGATTACAATAAATGTGAAATGTTTACTATTTTTTTTTGAATAATGAAATTAATATTGATGAAATAGAGAAAATGAAAAACACTTTTATAAAATTATATGAAGATAGAATAAAAATGAAATTGTACAGTCAAAAATTTTAATAATAACTCTGAAATGAAATTAATGCATGTTGATGTTTATATTATAAATTTTATTTTTAAATTTAAAATTAATGAAATTTTGCACACCATATGTGGTAGAATATGTTAGGCCTTAATATATTTTTAACACCATTTGTAACACTCATATTCTAATGCAAATAAAATATTTTGATTTTGATTTGATTTTGATAGAAAATTGAAAATATACAATTTCTAATGTTTTTGTAACCCGACCCGGGAATCGAATCTGGGACCTCCAGAAGTTAAGTCCGACGCCGGAGCTCTAGACCACAGAGGCGATTAAAATATAAAAATATTATTAAGTTACATTTTTTCTAACATTACATCACTACATATCATAAAAAAGTCGCTTTACGCTGTCAGCTCCTGTGTATGCTTAAATTTCGAAAACTATACAACGAATGTTGATGAGATTTTTTTAACAAATACAATGATTCAAGAGGAAGATTTATATGTATGATAACATAGAAATTTGTAAACCCGTGCGAAGCTAGGACGGGCTGCTATTTAATTAATACAAATCAATTGTTAGTGTTTCAATATGGTACAGATTACAAAGTTACAATAGAGTGAGTACCTAGCCTTATTGACTGCTCAGGTTGCACGAGGCACAACACGAGCTTGTTTAGCTGGAACAATTAATACCGTTTCAATTGCTATTAATTCATCGCACTTACCTTTGTTATCTATATTTTTGTAATGAGTTTAAAATAAAGTAATATAAATTTCTCAAAACGAAACATCTTTTTAAATATGCTTCAAAAAAGGAGATTATATGTTTGAAAATACTAACTTAATAATTTAACAAATTTGTTTAAAGCCTTTAAAACTTTATTGTATCTATTTGACATACTTCCGAAAATACTCATTTCTCAAATCAACCACCAAGGATAGAATCGTGGAATATTCAAGAGAAAAAAAAAAGATCTATTTTACACACTTTTATGTAACACTAGCTGTCCCGGCGAATTTCGTTCCACCCGTATCGTATCCTAGTTTCCTCGCAGTTTTTCCCTTTTTCTAGTCTTTTGAAACTTTCCTGAACTTGAACAAATAATTTAAAACCAAAATTAGCCAAATCGGTTCAGCCGTTCTTGAGTTTTAGTGAGACTAATTAACTAACAAGATATGTCTAGTAGTACCTACTATCTAGACACGCGGGAGCGTGTCAAAATCAAAATAAGAGATCTAATAGTAGGTTAGATTTGATTTGGCCCATTTTTATCAGTTTTTATAATATGAATATTGTTATGAAATAACTGATGTAATGAAAACTGGCCAAGTTAAATCTTATCTACTATTAGATCTCTTATTTTGAAATAACAGCATTTGTTATAGTTATCGAATAAAGCAAAGAAATAGAGTTTCATACTTGATCATAATGTTATTTTGTTCCTATAAATAAGTATTTGGATTTTGCATAGAACTTGCCACCCATTAAGATTTCCATTCTTTTTGCGGCAGAGTCCACAGCCAAGCATAATTTTTGTATTGAACTTGGCTCTCCTTTTTACATTTATATTTTTGGTGGAATTTAAATTACGCGTTTCGGCTATATTTGTCAAGCTTCGGAAATACAAATGTATTTTAAAGATATCCATATAGAGTTGTTATTACACATATTTAATCATTTTGCTTAAATTAAGATTAGGTCAGACGATTAAAAAATAAAAGTCTAAAGTGTAAAAAGTGTAAGGCCGAAGCGCATGATTTTAATAGTACTCTTACATTTAAAAGTTTCTTTAAAATAATATAAGACAATTTCAATAATAAGAATCGTATAAAAAAGGTGTCACCGGTCGTAAGGAAAACTCAATTTTCTTATTTTCATCCTATCTTACGGAAATCAAATTTAAATGATTCGTCAAACTTCCGCTTTAGTTTGACCCATACAACATACCTATATACCTACCTACATACATACTTTTACTATTTCCCGTTGCGTTGCCAACTTACTTTTATTGCTACCAAATCTTTTTAACGACTTCTTAAAAGGAGGAGATAATCAATTCGACTGTATATTTATCTTTGTTTTATTACGTGATAACTCGACCAATAGCCAACCGGTATAGATGATTTTTTTTGAAAGATACGTCATGATTTTGAGGTGGACTTGTGGTAGTTTTATCATGATCCGACTAGAGGTTTTTGGGTAATACTTAATAGTGCATACATTTTTCAATTGTCTTGACAACCTTGACGCTCTGATCTGCAGGTAGGATAGTCAATGGTACTAGTAGGATGTTGATAAAACGTATGTACCTAGTACCATTTCGGAAGCATTTGCTGTCTTACAAAAATACCCAATGAAATAGTTCGAGTCGGTTTTTGAACTTTTACTGCGCTTAATTACTTGATAAAATATGACCTTTTAAATGGCCCTTTTACTACTCTTAGCGTGGTACTTTCGACTAATACAGTTTTCCATTGTGAAAAAGTTGCAAAACAGGACTAACATTATTAATGGTATCGTCAACACAACCCAAAACTACTGATGTATGTGAGACTATTTCAAAATTATTAGCTACCTTTCGAAAAAAAACTATGAAATCGCGACGTGGTATTAAATTAATTGAAGTCGATTTTTTGCAGCTTACAGCGATTAGATTAATTTCAAATAAACGAATTCAGCCCCCCGATTTTAAACTCCCAATTCTAACCCCCCTGATTTTAACCCCCCGAATTTTAACCGTCGTCTACTGAAAAATCTTAATCCCTCGTGTTATAAGTTTGATGTGTACTTACAAGTATGTCTGTGCGTGTGTCTGGCTGTGTCGTCATAATTTTTTAACGGATGGACCGATTGGAATGTGTATTTTTTTAGTTTTAAAGATGTCGTGATCGAGAGGGTTTTAAGCTTACACTACATATAGCTTATGATGCAGTTTATTGAAAATTTTAAATTTTAGTATTATTACATTATTTTACAAGCTTACGTATTTCTGAATACAAAATCTATTTAAAATACCAATATCTTCAACAAATATACGTAAATCTTTAAAATCAGTCCAGCGGTTTGAAACCGCTTTCACAACCTTCGTGACATGAAAATTTTATATACCTACCTACTGTGTAATTACTAAATGGGAGTGTGCAAGACGAACTCGCCCTTGAAGGGTTCCAGAGTAGCAAGCATAACTTCATAAAATAGATATATTGAGGCTAAAGAATAGTACATAATGTTTTAATAAAATAACACTATACTTTACGCGGTTTTTTGATACAAAATAAAGTTATAAATTTACCGTTCTTGACAATGCGCTACATTAATAATTGCTGACTTCATCCCGTTCGAATTAAGTGTCGTCATAGTTTATTATTGAGACTTTCGGGGAATTATTTTTTTATTTTTCACTCTCTTACAAACAACATAATGTTTCAAATATATCCAATGTTTGAGGGGACACAAATTTTACTTTTGTGGAAGGGGCTATCATAGGCTCAACCTTCGCGTAGAGAAACGTTGTTTTAATATCAAAGACATTATTTTAAAAATCTATCTAAACCTCTAAGCACTAAATTAACTAAACATATCCTGCATGTATTGGATTGGTAGACTGTTTTAAAGTTTAATTTCCCTGTAGGTATGGGTAAAAAAGGCGACTCCCATTATTCTTTAAATTTTTGTATTAAAAATTGAAAAACAGTTCAAAAACTCAACTCAACTTCAACTTCTAATTGCGTAGTTCGAATAGTACAAGAATAAAATGGCTGTAACATTCGAACAATGGACATGATCAATCTATGAAGCCTATAAAGCTATCTAGTTTCTAGACTAGACATTATACTAAAGTTTTTATGAATTAAAAAAAATAACAAATTTCGCCATAGACAGGATTTGAATTCTTGCTTTGATTTTTTTTAAATATAATCCAAGCACAGGGTAAGTGCTAAAAAAGAAACATCTTGTACATTAAAGCTATAACACACAGTAAAGTAATTACTTACCAAAAGTAGTAAAAAATCCTGAATAATCTTCAGAAGTTTTTACTTTGTGCAGTCAGAAGTTATTACTACGTATCAGCATACATTTAATCATAAAATTATCGGTAAAACTTTTGATTGTTCGCAGTCTTAAAAAGTGTAATATTAAAAGTAGTAATTAAACAATTCACAATTCGCAATCCGAGTAGGAAGTAATGGCTCGATTTAACTGAATGCAAAACAATTAAGGAACTGCATTCGTAACGAGATACACGTAAACAAACTCCAGTCGTCAACTGCATCCATTAGTCTTCTAAGTGCATCTAAAATAGCGGTACAAATTCTCATTAATCATCTTGCTTGAAGCATCTCTACCTCGTGTATTCATTCATATTATGATTTAAACTCAGTATCAGTAAAACTGCACAAAACCGACTTTAATTTGAACCGAAAAAAAAGAATGTTTTCGATTCGACTGTATAGTTAATTTTTTATGTATTTTCATGCCCACATCCCCGAAGAGTTAGGCAGAGGCACGACCAAGGTATACACGACTAGTCGAAGACTCTAATGCCCGATTTCACCAAGAGCCCCTATACTTTAGGGGACCTTTTAACGTTACTTATGGGACTGTTTCCATATAAAACAGTCCCCCAAAACACGTTAAAAGGTCCCCTAAATATAGGGGCTCTTGGTGAAATCAGGCATTAGTCCCACAATGTGATAGGTGGCAAGCCTATCGCCCACCGGGCACACAACCAAACCCGAGCAACATTTTTTTATTAGAAAATTGGAAAAACCATTTTTTTTGGTTGTCCGATCCGGGAATCGGACCCGGGACCTCATGAAGTCAAGTCCAACACCTGGACCGCTAGACCACAGAGGCGATTTAGAAGCGATTTTTTGTATGAACTTTGTAGAAACTAGTGATGGTACTTACATAATAAGTTTGTCATCATCATGTATATCGAACACAATAAAAGGATTCTTTATGCCCGTATCCAGAAGAGTTAGGCAGAGTTACAACCAGGGCATCCACGACTAACCAAAAACACTAAGTCTCACAATATGATGGGTGACAAACCTAGCCCTAGAATAGCCCTTGAATAGTGTCGGTCCTGAGCCTGACAACCCCTAATCTTATTCGTAGATAACATTTTCATAGTTAACTTCTAATTAGGGCGAAATATGAAAGGAAATCAACTTTACCAAGTATGAAACCTACATTGCTTGTCTTCAATCTTATTACGCGGCTCGACGGTACAACAGCTGTGAAATTGAATATAATATGTTAATACGTGATGCCAAAACTTTGGACCCCTTTTTACGAAAATTGAGCAGAAGCAGGACGCAGATAGCTAATACTTTTCAATAATAATGCTTATAAAGTACATTTACCTAATCAATAAATAAAACATTACCCACACTACCATGCATTTGACACACACAAACAAATATATTGATGATAACGATAAAAGATCACAGATGGCGCACCAAAAAGTTTGGAAAATAAAGTAGTTGGCTTTGAGAAATGAAGATGGAGTTCTTATCAACAAGATATTAAAATTCATTATGGTTGAATTTCGACCAATAGGCGACCACTAGCAAGAATAAAAAAATACAAAATTACACCATGACATTAATCAGAATTACAGGAACGTGATAGTACTAAACGTTACTATGACTGTGTCAGCTCATAACAGTCCGACCGCCCAATACGTAACAGCGGATCGTTCGGACAGCGCTGCATCTTTAAGGGCCAAAACACATAAGCGCGTTGTACTCGTAACACCGCGCCGCTAAAATCGTCGGTTTGCGTTGCAGCTTTGGGCCGTCATAGACGTATCTCTACTATGGACCATGGTGAGAAACTTATTGCGTATTTGTTATTAAAAAGATAACTCTGTCTAAAATAAATAAAGTTTCGTGTTTCGGTCCAT
This sequence comes from Calephelis nemesis, assembly GCA_002245505.1. NCBI lineage: Eukaryota > Metazoa > Arthropoda > Insecta > Lepidoptera > Riodinidae > Calephelis > Calephelis nemesis. The sequence goes on from NJDD01009635.1 coordinate 28,837, forward strand.
ATCCTGTTTTATAATGTCAGAGACTGAATTGATATTAACAATGTTGTCAGTTTTTTTGCGATTCTTTTTATGACATTTATGCTTAAAAATGTGAACGTGTGTATTTTAAACGAATTAGTAGAAAATCAATACTTGTAGTTTGAAAAATGTCATTTATTATATTTTTAAAACACCATATAAAACACTGTACACGTATTTTTAAAAACGTAGTTCTGTTGTTAATTATCCAAATAATTACTTAAAAATTAATATTAAAAATTAATTGATATTAAAAATTGCTAAAACATACTTCAATAATATCACAACAAAAAATAAGTATTTTCCTCAACTTCCACGGTATTATATCATCAGATGCAGACTTGGGGGGAATATTACTCTGTTGGTTGTGCACTATTCTACAGAAAAAAAGAATTTTTGAAATCAGCTCTGAAATGCTGAAATAATCGATATCAATAACAAAAAAGATAAGAGTCGAACAACGAATATATGAGGTACCACTTCCTTATTTTTTATGTAGATAAAAATAATACCTATTCCGTGTCATTCCTGTCAAACTTAGGGTTGCAGTATCAAACTAATTTTGTTTTTCGTTTTTAAAAAATCAACACCAAATAAAATATAAAAAAATCGGCGTCGATAATAATCGGTGTTAAAGATCAGCACTACAAATAAAAATCAGGTATCATTATTTGCAAACTTGATATTTAAATCTATCAATTCAGTCTCTGGAAGTGGAATAGGCATTTGGATCACGTATTTTAAGGCCTAGGAACAGGTGGACTTGAATCTTGATCTTAAACGTACCTAGTACAAACCATCTCTATTCTCATTTCGCTAACAGATGCAACACCAACGAAATACGAATCCCTACTTTACCTAATTACCTAATCTTACTACTCTTTTTCGATGTCGATTGTCGCTATTTAGGTGTTTCTATTTAATAACTAGAGGTGAGGCGTAAATACTAGAACAGATCAGAAGATTAGGTATTTTCGTAGACTTGGCCGCACCTATTCCAATTTTCGCAAGAGTTGTCCACCTATTATAGTCTTGTGTACCTCATGTTCGCTCGATGACAGCGCTTACGCGTATCGCGTACAATACTTATTCGTTCTATTACTCTGTCTCACTCACACGTGCTTTGCTTTATTTCTGCTATCTTGATCTAGGCAGGTGGGAACGAGACAACGCAATCACTACGTAGTATAAAACACAGTCGTTTGCTTTGTCCCTATGTCCCTTTGTATGCTCAAATCTTTAAAACTAAATTGATCGAAGTTCTATATCCTGTATTACATATACAGGATATAGAACTTCAATCACTTTATCTTTATTTCATAATCGTGCCAAACCGGGGCGGGCCGCTAGTAAATTATAAAGGTCATATTTGTAAATAGAATTAATTAAAATCTTTTAAATACACCAACTTACGTACTATTGGTATTGCACTCTTGATTAATATTATACTGCACTTGTAAGATTAAAGTCCTAACTCCTAGGGTTGTTCAAGTATTAGGGAGAGATGTTATCTTAGTGACCAATGATCTCATCTATTCTTCCTAGACTTGATACATACAGGACTCGCAACGTGTATCGTAATCGATACAAGGTGAAATTAGGTGGAATAGGTATTTGGATCAAGTATTTTTAAGGACTAGGAACAGGTGGACTTGATCTAAATTCTAAATTTTACCTTGTACAACCCATCTCTATTAATAACACTTTATTGAGATTAGGAACAGGTGGAACTAAACCCTAATTTACCTAATCAAACATCCTAGTTCCTCTACATCTCTAGTCGCTGTCTGATTGAAGTTTTATATTAGTTTTATAAGCACGACGTGCAAGTTTTCATTGCATTCGTACATTCAAAAATGATTATAGGTAAGAAATAAACGTCGCCTATTTAAGACACGCTATGACAGAGACGTCTAAAAGAAAAGAGAGATTAAGACATAAACTTTCTTACGCGATTTAATGTTATACAGCGCCCTCTGTTACAGTATGCAATAAACTTATATGATACTAACTTTAGATATTACGCTAGATCAAGAAAAATCGTTTCCTATTGTAACTAATAATAATAGTAATTAATCATTCGTGTTGCCCTACAAAAATGAATGACCAAAATGGACTCACTCTACCTGCACTTTTGAATTCTCACCTGCACTCCGTGGACAGCTTACAGACGACGGCATCATGCTGAACCTTATTATTTTATGCTCTTCTATCTTCCTATATGTATACGTCACCTGGTGGTTCATATGATCCGTCTATTTTTGGCATGGGCCTATAATATATAATTGTAGCTGGTCAGATATTATTTTTTTAGCTGAAAAAAAAATCTGTCATGCTGTTGTACTCATTATGTTACTCCGAAAAATAATTCGAATTTGTCTTTAAGAGTAGGTATCTTCTTTAATAATTATTAGCACAGTAAATCATAATCCCGATAAACCTAAATTATATTAAATCTGTAACATGCCAGAGAACTATTCCAAGATATCAGGAATCTTAGTTCTTAGCGAACATTCTCTCTACGTAGAGATAATTTAATTAAAATTAAAACTTAAAGCTTAGTTAATGAAATTCTACTTGCAACACTTTGCAATATGAAGTCAACTTAAGTTGTTATCGAAATATGTACTAGTTAATATCATGGGTTTAAAAGAACTTAAAATTTTAAGAGAATTGAATAGTACTGTTTTCTCCAAGTTTTGGTTGAAAACTTGAAATCACAATTCAGAATGTGACATCTTCTTCGTCGTACAGTTTATTTTAAAATCTTAAGTATGTGAAAAAATTCATTTACCAACATTGCATTGCGGTTCATTCTGGTTGAAAATATTTCTTTAATATTTTTCAACTTCATTGTTTAAAAAAACAGTTTGGAAGTTGGTTGAAAATACAACGTTTGAAAGACAAATGAAAAATAATTTGGATATTTGCCATAATGACAATATTATCATGTTCCGATCCGGAGAGCAAGTTAGCTGATAGACCTATAGACTACAAGACAGCTACCAAGTCTATAACATCTGTGGTATCTATATACCGCGGTTATCTTTCTATCAGGAAAGTCGTCAGTCTTATTCAATATGAAATTAGTAGTAAGTATGTAAGAAATATAAACACCGAATGATGGATGATCAAGCTTAGAATTTAATCTACAAAACTAAAACATTGTAGTGGCGTGAGCTGACGCTATAGCGGAAGCTAAAATAAGGTTGTGGTGGTACCAATCCAGATTTTTGCGCTCTAGGAGCAGGTCGGCTAATAGGTTATAGTTCAGAAAGATTTGCAAAATTCAAAAGACATTAAGTCCCACAATGCAGATGGAAAGCTTATCACCAACCAGGCGCATACTCAATCCCGGTTTGGGATGAAACGATACCACTGTGGTATCGATACTTATACTCGATATTGGTATCAGTCATCAAGTATCGATACTTACTCGGTATCGATCACAAAGTATCGATACTTACTAGTATCGTATCGTTTTTGGAAAATTTTGAGTGAAAACCGTAACGGTGAACGCGGGTAAGCACTAGTGCAACACATCACCTTCAAAATAATTTATGAAAAATGACCGTTTTCGTGGTGCTGCTCAAAAAATTAACATTTGTTAAAAGTCTTCCGGTTAAAATTTTTTCGTGCAAACAAGCTTGTCAACTCTTGGCAGTAGTGGGATGCTATCTACACAAAACTAAGCCTAGGACGCGTTCAGAAACTTCAATTCACGATAAACGTTTTTTATAGATGTTTAAAGATAAACATCCATTATTTTAATTTCCGTAAACCATAAAATTTACATATGACATGAACACCGATACCTACTCGATACTTCATTTCAAAGTATTGATCCTAAAATGTACTTGCTATCGGAGAAAAATATCGAGTACCTATGTGGTTTTACTCGTATCGTTTCGTCTACATCCCGGGTAACAATTTTTAATTACAAAATTTAAAAAATCATATTTTCGTTTGTTTCCTGAACCGGGGATTGACCTCACGTCCAACACGGGACCGCTAGACCACAGAGGCGACTTATACATAGTTTTAAATCACAAATAAAATGTCACTAAAGTAATTGATACAGACCTACAGTTGCAATAAACTAAAGAGCTGTGAAATTAAATTTAAGAATAGTAAGAGGTTAGAGGTAATCAAGACGTGATGTTGAAGAAGTATTAAAAACACAATTGTTGATAGTAATAGATAGAAAAAAAATGCACCTAGTGAAATTGAGAGTAAAGAGAGGCAGATATTAAGACCTATTATTAGATAACTTTAGAAAAAAAGGCACAGGAGAACATCAGGACACTTAATACAGCACGGCATTTATTTTTTAAAACACCCTAAAACGAATAGATAATGGCAACTGAGGAAAATGATAAAAAGGCTGTAAATAGACATTAGAGATGAAGTCAATTTACATTTATCTGGTTGATAAGAGAAAAAAATATGACGATGACTCTACCGACGTTAGTAAGTGCTATTTCTTATTCTGTGCATTGTGCAAAAATGAAACTCATACCTAATTAAAAAAAGTAGAACAACCGCTGAGTAGTGTCTGAATACTATACGTAGTATAACGAACTCGAAATCCTAACCACAACCTCATGAAACCTAAAAGCTAGTCATCCAAATCGTGTCATATTCAGTGTTCACCCATAAAAAATCATCAATTTCTATTAGTTAAAAATCAGAAACCTTACAAATAAATTTAAGAAAGAAATTAAAAACATGTTATTTATTGGACCGAGCAGGTACCAACATTTGTGTTACGAGAAAGGCATTTGAAGCTAAAGCTTTGAACATGCATTTTACATTCATCGTTAACAGGGGGTTACCATAAGCTCTTAAAACAGTATTATTTGAATAATGCCAATTGAAAAAGACAACCTTATGACATAGACCATAATAATATGGTTGTTCACAAAAGCGAATATTTTGCAAGATGGAAATAATACTGCTATAAGAGTTTACGATAGGGCCCCAGATCTCATCTAACCACATCAAAAACTTGTAAGTTTGTCAACCAAATCGTGTCATTTTCAGTGTTCACTGATATCAAATTTGTTTTAGTTGAAACACTTAAAAATAAAGAGAAAAAAAGACCTTATAAATAAATTTATGAGAGAAATTAAAAACATGAAAAACATGTTATTTATTGGAACGAGCAGATACCAATATTTTTGTTGTATGATAAGCGTTTAAAGTTAAATAAATAGCGTCGCGCGTCGAACATACACTTTACATTCATCGTTAACAGATGGCGCTGTACTGAAATAGATCCAAAAAGCATAAAGGTTCTCGAATAAATCGAACAAACAAAATTTAAAATTGTTTGTTTCCGATGAACCTCGCAGCCGCATCATATCAGCCAATTAAAAACAAAACAAAATTGTCAAAACCAATCTTTTTAAATTTTAAGATGTTTCGAGTTTCTATATTTATTTCTATTAATGTTGGTACTCGACACTCGTATGATTATCATAAATTGTTAGTTAAATGTTAAAGATGGCTTAAATTATGTAATTATGTAGTAATGTTCCTAATCACCATAAATTCCTAATCCGTTGAATCCACCTAATCCACGTAACCTAATCGGCATGAAATCGAGAATAATGGAGTAATAGAGAAACTAATTGCGTTCCTTTCACAAGCTATTTATCACGAAATCTGGATTGCACTAGTTAGCAACAGTCTAAATTACTATATAAGTATGTAAAAAAAAATTAAATGCTAGTAGAATTTAATGTTTTTTTAAATTTGGGTACGTACGTAACGTTCTTTTAAATTTGGGTACTGGAGAATCTATAAATGTTTGGTTTATCTTGCCTACTTCACAAAAGCAATCGGCGTGAAGAAAATAAATTTTGCAACTGTAGATATGTTCGTCAGACGTCAATACAATCACTAACAACGCTGCAGCAACAGGTACTTACCTAACTGTCTAAAAATAAGTAATTAATTAAAATAAATAGTATTTAATGTATATTGCAACTTTATATCCATAATCCAAAAATTTTAGAATTAAAGAGAAGTTTCTTAAAATTTGTTGTTTCATATATGTTTTGTAATTTGTAATACTTTACTGCAATAAATAAAAGCTTTAAAAAGGGGAGGCCATCAAGCCGTAAAAGCAATTTTTTTTTAATGACTACTATGTTGTCAACCTCGCGGTTTTTACAACTTCACCGGGCTTTGTGGGCCGAGCAGAGTGCTCAGCCCGGCGTAAAAGCAAGCTATAGCTTGCTATATATATATGCTATAGCATATGGCCAACTTTGCAGTTATAGCCTTTGCTGAACCCATTTATTTCTTCAAATTTTTAATGAAAATCTTTGAAATAATCTGAAATATCTGTGCACAAAATGAAAATAAAGGTCAAAAAATTCTGAAAAAATATTTGTAATATTTCATTTAAAGCGTTTATAATATTTCATAAAGCTTAATGTGTCTTTAAGCGTAGAGACGTTATACGATAATACCTATTGATACATTTCCACGAAATTGGTTCAGCGGCAAACCAGGAGAGCTTCTTTTGAATCCCGATTTCATGCAAGATTGGAAATGGGAATCGGACCTATGTCATTTTATACTCTTGAATACAATACTAGCGAATTATCAGTATTAAGTTCCAAAATAGTTCACGAATCCAATGAAATAAAATATTAGATGGGATTCGTCGCTTTTTTTTTGTACCTACTGGGTATTAACAATTCGTTAGTCAAAGTCAAGTCTTACTTTATTTCAGAGGTAGAAAGCTACACTTGAAATATGTCAAAAAACATTTTTTCATAATAATATAACAATAGTACAAAATGCCATATAATTTAAAATAAAACTAAACAAAACTAAACATAGTCTTTATACATTTTTATAAAAATAATTCGCCTACATTTATGTAAAGTTGTAATTATTATTTTTGTGCATACTTAAGTACCTACATGATGAAGTATAGAAGTCACGAATTCAACATGTCGAAATTAATATACTAATAATTACAGTCATTGACGAATAATAATTAATTGTATATTTAAATAAAAATCACGGCTCATAATTTATTGAGTACTAGCGGCCCGCCCCAGCTTCGCACGAGTATTAAATATACTTATAAACCTTCCTCTTTAAACACTTTATCTTATTGAAAAAACCGCATCAAAATCCGTTGCGTAGTTTAAAAGTTTTAAGCATAAAAAGATACTTTGTTTTATGCTATGTAGTGATTGTTTTCAAGAATACACAATGAAACATATCTGATTCCCATTACTAATCTTGGATGAAATTGAGATACAGTTAAACAGGAAAATCCGAAGGCATTTTCCAATAGTTTAATCATTAATGTATTGGTGACAAGACTAAGTGAAGCACTCAGTACATGGACGATGTCCCTTGAGCTAGTCCGTGGGAGTATTCGATATTAATTGAACTAATATGATGGTAAGGATCTAGTCTGACTTTCCCAAACTATTGCCCGCTTTTCAAAGTAATTTCGGTTTTTGTAAGAGTCCTTGAGATTTAAAATCTAGCACTTAAGATTTCGTCACAACATCTGGAAGTTCATAACCATTCAATTTGAAATTTTGCAGTTCAGTTGTTTTTTTGTGTGATAAGATTAATAGCAAACAAGCACACGGATCTGCTGATGGTAAGAGATAACTTTATCGTGTAGACAATATGGAGACCATACCCTCCTGACCGGTTTTGAGTGTGTGGGAAGCCATTTTTGCTGAAATTATCCCGATTTTCTCTTCCTACGATCTTTCTCTTAACAGTTACCAATACAACAAAAAATAATTAGCAAAATTGGTCCGTCCGTTCAAGCGTGATGCGATGATCATGCGAAATAGAGATTCATTTTGATATATTAAAAGACCATGATATATTTAAAGACCGTGATGCGATGAAATAGAGATTCATTTTGATATATTTAAAGACAAGAAGGTGTGTCCATAACATTGACATACATGTGCCAGATTCTGGGGCGTAGGTTAGCCGTAGACTTGTACATGTAGTCTAAGACAACGACACACAACCTAAGGGTGTTTACTGTTTATAGGCCATGATTTTGTCTTACGAAAAACCGCCTGCATTTTCATGTTATGCGCCGTCTAAAATATTTTAGGATTCCACAGTAGTTTTGTCTACATAGTAATGAAAGTTACTTATTAACAACATGTCGCCTACATTAATATAAGAAAGTTCACAACCTTTGAAACACCAGCACCACAGACTTGGACAGCACCACAGATTCCCGCCCACAGCACTTATGAGCAAGTGCTGTGGGCGGAAATCTTAACTTTCTGATAACAAAAATAAAGTGATCCAGGTGCATAATTTCTCAGTATAGTCATAAAAGGGGAGCTTGGGTGGAGCCCCCTTGATCACACTCGTACAAGGCCCTTGGCTATGTCCAAACACTTCCTACTGGCTCACTCACGATCGTGCACATCGGTGTGTCAAATTAGGATATAACCAGCTGAGCATAACAAAAACCATACTGTTCAATACTTTCTTTTTTTGAATGGCTAATTTGTTTTTACAACTTACAACTAACTAACCAACTAACCAATACTAAGAAGTTGCTCTCTTTTAAGAATATTTTGTCAATATCCTACTAGTAGTTTTTGAGTCACACTTACTGGTGCATAAACTTATCTCATCATTGATGAGATAGAACAGGTAAATGAAAAATGTATGAGCTATTAAGCATAACTCAGGAACAAATAAAGCTAATATAGGGTCATCTGTAAATCATGACCTGTCTTTCTAAGAAAGAAATATTAAAATTGATTGGCACCACAGAGGCTGAATTTAGTTATAACAAATACAAGCAAGCAAAATTGGCAGCAAAATTGGTTCTATTGTCCGACCTTATGGCGACCTTGACAATAACCACAGTTTGTGCCACCCAGCCCTAGAAATATGAGCTGCCTTCAGTTATAAATTAATCTAGCGCTATTTAAGTAATTAACTTAATTTGTAAGAGTTACACGGTTTTTCATTTGTGTAGATTAAAATCGTTTTTGTTAAAATAGGTATGTTCGGGCGAACACGTAGAAGAATTTCTTGATCACGTTGCCTATAGTTACCAAAGTTGCTAATGTTACAGTTCCAGCTGAGATACTCCGAAACCTGAACATGACAAGGGCTAGAACTGAAGTAATGACTCCAGAAGCGATAGATATTGAAATAAAAAAATAATTTAATGAAATGAAGTATTCATTATACGGGAAAAAGATAAATAAAATTAACTGGTTAAAATATTGATATCTGTTCATGAATATGAGTATGAAAAAATATAAATTGTGGCGTACCTAATTTATTTTTCAAAGCCTCTTAGCCCTCTTTTTTAATAAACCAGTAAAAGCAACCAATTAATTGATCTAAAAGTTTGTATGTAACACGTAAGCGGGCCATTACCCGATAGGTTTAGGTGGTGAGTTTCTTGCTGGTTTTACCACGGTTATTGAATTAACTGACGGATAACCTGACATGTAAAACGCCTATTACACGATAGGTTTTGCAGTCAGTTTTGCCATAGTTATTGAATTGACCGACGACGGATAAAGATTGGTTTTACTGTCAGTTTTGCCACAGTTATTGAATTGACCGACGGATAACCTGGCATGTAAAACGCCCATTCCACGCTAGGTTTTACTATGAGTTTTGCCACAATTATTGAATTGACCGACGGATAACTCTGTGGTCTAGCAGTTCAGTTGTTGGACTCGACTGCCTGATGTCCCGTATTCGAATTCCGGTTCGGGGAAAAAAGAAAATTGGGTTTTCCTAATTTGATATGGATATGTGACCGGTTGGCGACAGGCTTGCCATCTATCACATTTTGGGACTTAGTGTCTTCAGCTAGTCGTGGGTGCCTGGTTGTGCCTCCGCCTACCTCTTCAGGGATATGGGCGTGAAGATACTTTAACTAATAGCAACACCTCTCGTCTAAGGGGCGCGGGCGTTTGAATTGGTTATCGATACTATTGAGTTCAGTACTGTCATTCTAAATTAAAAACACCAATGTGGTGGAGAGCCAAGATGTCAAAGCTATTATTTTTTATTAACCCTACGATACAGATACCAAATGACAGGTTTTGTAAAAATCAAATTTAGCAAAAAATGTCATTATTTTAGATATTGAGATCGAAGCGTTTTTAAATAAACAAGTTTATAGCGATTCCTTTAAATTTATGTTGACATATTTTAATTTTAGTAATATCCATGGTAGGAACATATTTTAATGTTTTTCTTTAAAAACCTAAAATACGTCGTCTCTAGCTAAAAACGCTCTACCTGATGAGCTACTAAAACATACATACATTGGCTTGAAATTTTTTTAACGCCTTCGAGATGTAATATTTTCTTTTATAAAGCAAATTCTGGCTGGGCCCCATGAAGTTTGCTGGCATGAAGTCGGGGTCATTTTTTATTTAGCAAGTTAATTTAATTTTTTTATATATTAAAACTAAGTAAAGCCTAAGTCCTTTATTACATCAGCTACCTGACATAAAAGTCCCGTTAACATCAGTCTACTCGTTTCAGAGATATACAGACAGACAAACAAAAATTTTAAAAAATGATTTTATAATTATCATTTATATGCATTAATATGCATGCATTAAAAAAAAGAAAATTATTTATTTGCAGAATACGTGTATAAATGAGATGTTACAAAAATATTTAAGTATATCAACATATTCTACCATATGGTGGTGTGCTAATATTCTAACGTTTATAAGAAAACAGTAGCAGTCGTGGGACTGCCGATAGAAGTGAAAACGGAACTATTAAGTTGAGAGTAATTAAAACTATATGCAAAAATTATAAAAGCGTCCAACGCACACATAATACAGTCAGAAATAGTCGATGTATTAGTGTATACGTGTACACAGGCTACTGCCCGTGCGCTAGTCTGGCTCTCCATAGCTATAGATATACTATTAGCATTAGCATGTCGTTGACGCGAACCGAGGATTTTACCCTCTACCAAAACGCTCAACGCGTCTAAAGAAGTTTTTACTTCAAAAATATTATTTAATTACATATACTTTAACTTTTAAGCCAATTATTTATATTTCTAACTAGTTTAATTATTTATTACCAAACATTTTAAATTTATAATTAAATTTAACCCTGTCTACCGTTCAAAAAGCAGTTATTTTAATATTACAAAAAGACACTCCAATTATAATTATTAGTATATAGTAGAGATGTCATGTATCACTTAGCTAGTTTTTATTTATTTCATACCCATTCAGCATATCTCAAAGAATACAAGATGTCTATTTATAGTACGGAGCACGTTATTTCCTTGAGCGGTTTATCAAAGATATTAGTTTGTATCGCTGTAGGATCAAATGGTAGAGGGAATGGGGTTGCTCGTTGACTGAACAAATAGACGAGCTTGTTCAAGTGGTTACTGAGCTTCGTCGCTAGTGTCGTCATTTTATTATGTCACTAGCTGACCCGGCAAACGATGTTCTGCTATATATACGTATAGTGATATGATTTATACTTTACCTATTCTTATAACCACCAAAGATATAAAAATACCTACATTAAAAATTTCGTAAAATCGGTTAAATTATTTTCGTGGAGAGCAACATTAGCAATAATTGAAAATGAATTTGACTAATGAAAATTCCAACTTCATCAATTGTAGTTATATTATAGCTAACTTGTTAACCCGGCAGACGTTGTTCTGCTATTTTTCAATGTGATTTTAGGAAAAAAAATTGGGGTAAGTCCCCAAACACCCCTAATTACTTAGGGGTATGAAAAATAGATGGTAGCTGACTCCGGACTCTGACCTGCTGGATAAGCATATAAAATTTGATGAAACTAGATAAAGCCGTTTCGGAAGAGTACGGTAACTAACACAATGACATGAGAATTTAATAGACGTATAAGATTTTCATTTTGTTTTTTTTTTCCTTCCCCCGCGGTTCTCCCATCCTAAAATCGCCTAGTATATTTTCGTTGACATAATGACTGTGTCATATTCCAGTCCCGAGGGTATGTCGACCAGGATAACAGGTAGACTTGCAAGTTAGGCCTAACTATTCGGCCACAGGACATCAACGCACCTGTAACATCTACGGTGTCTGTAGGCCACAGTTGTCTCTATCCATCAGGAGAGTTGTGTGCTATTTACTGTCTTTTCTCATAAAAAAGATCTAAAACAAAACTAATTTGAATTGAATTTATTAATTTTTAATTTTTTTAACCATTAATTACGCTTGAGGGTTTTTATGTATTATTTAGATAAGTGCCTTTGAAAATTTTAAAAATCCTTTAAATGACTATTGAGCTTTTCCTATAATTTTAAATATTAACAAATATATAACCGTATAAATAGTAGAAAGTTGTGAAGGGTACACGCACCTTTTTCTTGCACCGTTATTATATCTTTATCTGGCTTACAGCATACTCGTATTTTGCGAGACATTTTAAGTTAACAACGTAACAACCGAATAACAAATTCTATCGTCATGTAAAGAAAAGTCAGAAAAGATTCATATTTAAAAAATATTAATAAAACTTTTAAAAGGCTGGCATTGTAATAAAATTAAACATTGTACATTTCATTGTAAACTTATTTCGGTATTTTTAAACAATCCGCAGGCGTTAATAGCGCTATTTAAATAATTAACTGAAGTGAAGTGAACTAATTAAAGTAAATTTAGTTTTAAGGAAAAGCTCAGGTCCAAAATCGGGGATTATGAGTATTTACAATAAGAATATGTACATTATTAAACATGTATAAAAATCCCTCGAGTGTCTTTAGTGCAGATCTGAAAAAAATAAAAAGTCAGTTTTTCCATTAGTTCTAATAAGGTCACCAAGGTGAAAACTTAGTATAAGTTAAAATCTATTATTTAGAGTACATAACCATCGAAATCCCTAAAAGTGCTATTTTGTAAGTCATATTTTTTTAACGTTAAAAAAAAACATTATACCTATATCTTTTAATATAAACAACTGCTACGGAATTTTATTTAAATTATATTTTCACGGTATTATAGAACAAATGTGCCAATTTTCACTTGAAAAATATTTTTGGTTCTGTGTAAACGAAAAAAACGCATTTTTAGGTATATCTCGGAGCGCAACCCCCCCAAAAACATGGAAATTACCGTGAATGTAATTTTTAAAAATAATTTCGTAAAGTGTCTTTTATGCAACCTTAAATCTTATATGGACTGGACTTTTATTGACTGAACCTTTCCCACGGGAACGACTGAAAAGGCAGATAATGTCTGAAGAACTTAATATCAGTATCAAATGACGCACTTACATCCTAGCGAAGAAGCTTCGAGTATGTGCCCACTGTGTAGCAACAAACCTTATATCTGACATAAATTATTTCAAGGAATACCTTAGTTGACTTCCGCCTTCGTAGCCTTGTTAGAAACGCCTTTAATATGATGGAGCGTCATGAAAATGCAAGATATTTTGCAGTAAAGAAGCTCATTTTGAGGCATTTCCTAGATGCTACGATATAGTTTGTTATTAGCAACACTCATCATTTCTATACAAACTGTTCTTATTTGTCAATATCAGGAATGAAGTTATATTTTTACTTGCACTTCACATTTTCATTATAATTATGTATAATATAATTATCGTAAACTTCTACCATTTTCAAACCTACCTAGCTAGGTAAAAAAACGCAAACTCTACAGCAATAAAAATTTACAACTTTCAATTAAACGCATTGAGCCTTATAAATATATCTACTCATAAATATACATACTCATCTCAAAATTGATTAATGTTTTAGGTTATGTTTATTTTAAATACACGCAAGTATGTATAATGGTCGTATATTTGTCTGTCCGTGTACAAAATTTAAGACTTAAATAAGTTTAAAACTCAAAAAAATGTTTAATTTTTATTAGAAACTAGTTGTTCGCCCGCGACTTCATCAATGTAAAATAGTAACAATTTTGATACAAACTTTCGTCCTTTGTTATAGTCTTTTGGGGCTTGATTTTTGAGAAAAAAACTTATGTATGAACCCCGGTCTTTCGCTATATACAAATCGAACTTCATCAATATCGGTTACGCGTTTAGCCAAGAAAGAGCAACATATAGCTTAACATCCATTAAACCTTTAAACTGTTGAGTTTAAATATTATTTTACCTTAGACTCAGCGGTAAGCGCACGGTAAGAGAAAGAAAAGAGTTTAAACTTGATTGTTGGATTGTCGTAAGTAGCTCATGGGAAAGGTGAACAAGCTCCTAATCAAGTGGCGTCACTCTTGCTTCCGTTGATACGCAGCTTAAAATAAGGAACGATATAGCCTTTGTTATTCAATGTGCTGGTGACGCTACTATGCCGTGCTCTGCCTTCTCTAGTTGGCCGGACACCGGACTATCCATCTCGTAGTAAATTTCCGAGAAAGGGATTCAAGCTAGTCCCTGGCAGCGCTGAAGGAATCTTGGGTTGCAGGACGGGTTCGTTAGCCTAAAGGTGGGTAATTCTTAGCCCAAGGCGGGATGCTAAAAGCATCATGAAAGGAAGCTAGCAGTTTGGTCGCCGGTTCGGCGAATGCGGGGAGATTTTACACGGCCCCTCTCGCGCAACGACCAAGGTCCAGTTACTTCTAAACAAAAACTCTGGAATCGCCTCTGTGGTCTAGCGGTTCAGTTGTTGGACTCGACTGCATGAGTTCCCGGGTTCCTCCGGGTATGGAATCCCGGGTCGGGCAACAAAAAGAAAATTAGGTTTTTCCAATTTCCCAATAAAAAAATGTTGCTCGGGATAGGATATGTGCCCGGTTGGCGATAGGCTTGCCACCTATCACATTATAGGACTTAGTGTCTTCGGCTAGTCGTGGGTGCCCTGGTTGTGCCTCTGCCTACCTCTTCGGCGATATGGGCGTGAAGATACAAAAACTCTGGATTCCGCCAGTAATTGGACGTTGAAGTTATTTGCTTCGTTAGACTATGACGTTTTTTGTTTAAGGATCTATTGTTTTTCAATAATTTGCTTACTGTTTGCATTGACGGCGAAAATAAGAAAGCTAGCAAAAAAAGTAGTGAAAATCATAAATGAAAACATTTCAGTAACTGAAATGTAACACTTTGTCGCTTTGGACGCTTTGTCCGTCGGTCGACAACCCTACATTATAGTTGCATTTTACTTTCAAAAAACATCTCTCTTCAACATTTCTAAAACAGCATTCTATTAGCGACTCTTATTCTATTTACATTTTAATGGAAAGCAAAAGATAAATAACATATTTCTTTGGTCTGTCTCCGTTTTTAAATTACGAGTCAAACAAACTACATGAATACTTGTTTAATGTTTAATGTTAAATTTAATTTATATATACTTCAACCTTTACATTGTTATTTTGAGGATTCCTGACGAAATCTATGTATTAATACGTGATGGCAAAACTTTGGACCCCTTCCTACGAATATTGTGCGCACGCAGGTGCATAAAATTTGGGACACTTATTGTTTATGTGTAGGAGAAGTGCAGAACGCTAATATTTTTCAATAATAATGCTTATAAATTACATTAAATCAACAAATAAAACATTACCCACACTACCATGCATTTGACACACACAAACAAATGTATTGATGGTAACGATAAAAGATCACAGATGGCGCTATAAAAAGTTTCGAAACAAAGTAGTTGGTCTTGAGAAATGAAGATGGCGGTCTTATCAACAAGTCGAATTTCGACTAGTAGGCCACCACTAGTACTACAATTAAGCGCAGTAAAACTAGCATCCATCTGTGGCTGTGCCCTTTAATCACAATCCTTATAAATTAGTTTATATGTTATTCTTATGTATAACCTAAATCACAGTGAAATTATATCTAAATCTGGTAAGTAGTTTTTGCCTGAATGAGTAGGTAACAAAAATTCCTCACAAACTTTCGCAATTATAATATCTAATCATACGACTCTAAATATAAATTATCATCCTAACCTAATCAAAAAGTAATCAATCTTATTTTTATGTGTTCTATACATCTAAACATATTGATCATTTGCTATGGTTAAATGGTTCAGTATTAATTGCTTATAGAAATAGAGAATATTTTTAACCGAGTTAAAAAAAAAACAAGGATGTTCTCAATTAAGCCGGTATGTTTTTTGTGTATGTACACCAATTTCGCCGAGGTTTCTGAACCGATTTACGCAATTCCTTTTTTGATTGATGTGGATTAGGGATCGTGCTTCTAGGCTTTTACGCCAACTAGTGGCAAGTATCCAAAACAGTTGGGATCATATATTTAACGTAAACATATGTGATTTACTTTTTAATAATTATAAATAAAATATATTTAATTTTTTTAAACAATGCCAGCTTCGAGAAAAAGTTGTTGTATTCTTGGATGTAATAATACATCACGCCGAGAACGTCGATTCGGTGTGGAAGTGCAATTTTATAAATTTCCTGAGAGCGTATTAGGAGCCTCATGGAAAATATTAAAACGTAAACAGTGGGTGAATGCAGTTAAAAATTACGTGTAAGTACAATATTAATTAAAATTTATAAAAACGAACTGCACCATTCAGTGAAATTATAACTTTTAAATACGACGTATGTAAAAATTTGTCATTTTTAATTGATGAAATTTCAAATATTCGTGCCATTTATCTTATAGTCATGACTTAACCTTTTAATAATTCTTTCCTTTTATTTCAGAGAAAATCCAAAAGACTGGTACCCAGAAATAAATATACGAGAATTTCTAGTACCCATTTTGTAAATAATGAAAAATCGGAGCATTCTTTACATCCATCTTATGTTCCTTCGATTTTTCCTGGACGTGAAAATATAAAAAGAAATAAGCCTTTTTCAAATAATTGTAAAAACTGAATTAAATTTCTAATTGTATAAAATAAAAACAAATTAATTTTTTACAAAAAAAAAAGGTTTTATTTTCTTAAATAATTTCAAATTCAAAGTTTATTATTTCTCTGTTTTATGATAACTTTGACATAAGGTAAGTACAGACTCATAAATGATAAATATTTTTATATTATAGTATTTGCTTGTAAATTGTAATATTAAATATTTTTAACAAAGATAACATTTATAAAACTTTTCGTAACTAATTAGTACAAAAAATAATTTCTTACGATTTTTATAAAAGTAAGATAATAATAAAACCGGTTATGACAGTTCTAATTTTATCCGTTTTTTCAACAACACCGTACACATGCTTTGATTTGAATAATTTTTTTGCCTTTTTCATCGTTCTGGCCATGTATTATATAATTGACTACAGGTTGAAATCCATATTTTATATTTTTTTCCATTGTTATAACTTTTTTTAAATGTTATTAAATATTTGTTTTGATCCCACTATGTTCACCAATGAAGCACCAGAGAGCGCACACTCCGACAAAAGTGCTGTCTCTATATTTCACGCACGATCCCTATTAATCCCATAAAAAATTATTCAGGTAGGCGCGTTAGTCTTTAGTTTATGAGCATTTTTTGCTACTTTTACCTATCCCAATGTTTATTTTTATTAAATTAAATCATACCAGCAATAAACTAAAAAGTATTCAATAAAAATAATTACGTTAATAACAACCGATTTCAAAAGAAAAAATGATAAAGATTTGTTATCCATTATATACTACATACCTATTGTGGGCCATTTACTAATAGGTTTGAAGTCGATGCAAAGCCAATTTAATACTTAATTATAATATAATTATTAGTTTAGGGCCTGGTATATAATGAATATCTATTATTTTTTTATTATTTTTTCCTTTTTAGTTTTGAAGTCGGTTTTATTAATCTAGTTATTTTTAATATTCACATAAAGCTTACAATAGGCACGACGCGCCTATATAATACTGAGATTGGCATGAGGAGTAACTTATCACAAGCGCTCTTATCTGCTACATATTCAGCAGTGGTAAAATAAACATTTTTATTTAATTTCAATTTAACACATATCTTAAATTTATTTATTGATTACTTTTTTTCTTTTTTTATTGATTGGAAAGTCTTTTATATAATCGGGAAGTTTACTAAGGGCTATTCGTGTACCTATGTGGTATGTTCTTCGAAATACGGAATCTTATGTACATCCCTATTACGAGTAGAAGACGCGGGCTCAGAATTATAACCGAATGCTGACATGTTTCAGGTTTTGTTATGTGACCTTTGTTTAGACCTTTGTATTTAATACTCAAAGGTTGAGACTTTAACCGTCTTACAACAAACACAGACTATAATAGACCTATTTAACTAAACATAGTCTAAAATTGGCATCCATGATATGGTATGGAATTGGTTGAAAACCCAATTTTAGACAGTATTTAGTAAAACATATGTTTAATGTTAAAATTAAAGAATTTAACTTACTTTTGTAAACTTACTTTTGCTCGAGGCCTAATATCCTGGTGTCAGGTTCGCAACTCACCATCACCACCTTTGATGTCTCAAAAAAACCGTCTGCGTGTTTGCCTTTCATTTTCATAAAAAAACTACCAAATTTTATTTATCGTCTGCATCAAAGAAAAGTTCTATGAATACCTATGTAAATACTCCAAAACCAATAAAAAAAAACGAAGTAGGTATTAGAAACGTTAAAGATCCAGCTTTTAAAATTTTTAATTAGGCTGATTTATTGTGTAGATACGTAGCCCACGTATGTTAACATTACAGGATTTATGTTTAGTAGTTGTATTTATATTTAAAAAACATAACAATTCTAATACCGCTATTGAGCATTATTTCGGATGTTCAAGTTGAAAAAAGAACTTTCCTTTTTCAAATATCAATTTGTTTTTTATTGTATCATTTAATGGCGTCGTTCGTTTTTAAACTGCCAGTTCTAACCTTAAAAAGTACCATATTTTCTTTGTAACTACATGGCATCTCGAAAGACATAATCTCAGTTTGCGGAAATTAAAATCGCTCATCGGATATTGAGCAGTATAAACAGGTTTATTGCTTTAGAGGATTGTATAGTAATGACCTTTTGTGAAATAATGATTCTAGGTAACATTTTGCTATTGACATTGTTCCCTTTCCTTCCCATTAGTGTGAGGCTACAGTAGAATTAATGATGTATTCAGTTTTCCTGACTATTTGTAATATTTATAACTTCACCGTCAAAATTCTTTATTGCACAAACAAGCAGATATTTTTAAAGTATTGTACGGGGTTAGATATTCCGTTTGCTTACCGTACAAAGGTGACTCTAATGCTGCATTTCTCTGACTTTCTATAACTCTCCGACTTTCTTTTTTTTTAGTTATTACAAGAATAAATACTTCATCTCATATTACTTCACAACAATCTCATTTGCAAATATGTAATTATTCAGAGTAATAGAAAAGTCTACTAATGAACTTAACCCTTAGTAGCTCATCTTAAGCAGAGGTCATCCAATATTTTTTTTAATTTGTTCTATTATTTATTTATTCACTCGCGTATAAAAATTACATGGACAGAACTAAACTTAAATATATTACATAAGCGAGAGTCTGGTGATTATAGTAGGTTCGAAACCTATGTCACTTGTTAACTGAATTTCAAGTATCTATATTAATAGAAAAATACTTTTATTATTTTTTGTAAAAATAGTGATAGATTTTTGTAATAAGCAAGTGGGTTACCTACTTGAAATCATTCACAAATTGTATAGACATTTGCTTTCGTTGTAAGTCGTCGTGGTAGTTTACGGTAGATAGGGATAAATTAATTTACATTCTAAAAATTTTTTGTATTAATAAGTAATCATGAAATCAATACAAAAACAGTGTGTAAATAAGTAAATAAGAAATAAAAATTACTAATTTGATTAAAACCTGTGAAAATATTTGCACAGCACAAGTTGGTGGAATATGTAGGAACGCTTAAATAATTTTGTAACATCTTTATGACACTCATATTCCGCAAAGATTTTTTTTCTTTCTTTTCTTTGCAACACTAAGGTAAAACCCTCACAAAGCAATACCGGTTCCTAAAAGCACATTTAAAGTAGTTGAGTCGTTCATTGCATTCGAGAAAAGAAATTTATTCTAAAACTTAAATAAATAAAGAAATAAAATATCTTTTATTGTAATCCGCGCTATACTATCAGGTTAAGAAAGCTCTTCAAACGTTGTTGTAAAGTATTGCTTGGTAAATATTATTACTTTACTAACTGCAGTCGGTGAGCCGTGAGTTTTGCTTCTTGAAGCAAGCTTTGAAACGATAAGGCTTCTTTTGTACCGATACTACTTCAAACTGCGTCGGAGCTTTGGATTATTGTATATTTATTCGGATTCGTGGAAGAAGTTATATGTTTGAATCCTACATACTTTAAAATGTGTACTAATCGGTATCTCCGTAATTTTGAAAAGATTTAAAAAAAATATTTAAAAGACAGTACTTTCAAGGGCATCACCACCACTACTCCTATCTAGATCTGATGATAGAATCCTAGGAAAATACTTAATTTTTGTGTACGTAGATGATTTATTTACTGAAATTAAAGTCGATATTTTGCGGTTTTAGTGCACTTAAATTACATGCATAGTTGTAGTATTCCTGGCTAACAAGTCTACTTACTAAACTATTGGTGTTGCCCGCATATTCGTCTTCATTTTAAGTTGTATAAGAATTACTAGCTGACTCGGCAAACGTTGTTCTGCTATTTTTATGTGAATTTAGTATCAAAATTGGGATGAGTCACCCTTATCACTTAGGGGTATGAAAAACAGATGTTAGCTGATTCTCATACCTACTCAATATGTTCACAAAATTTAATGAGAATCGGTCAAGCCGTTTCGGAGGAGTACGGGAACGAACATTGTGACACCAGAATTTTATATATAAGTTTAAGAATGACCAAGTTTTAAAAATCGCACCTTTTTGTCTTTGTAAAATTATGTCATTTCTAAAATATTTATTGCGGTAATAAGTTTACAAATCAGAAACGAAAGTTGTCGTCAATCGTGCATTACTGAGTAATGTTAATGTAATGGAGAAAAAATAGCAATTTTAAATTTATAAAAGTAAAAGTATTTTCACGTCCGTAACACCGACACTTAGGCAGAGATAACCACGATTAGCTGTAAGTACATCGTCCGGTGCGATGGACGGCAAACACATTGCCAACGGGATATTTATGTAATCCCGAGTTTTGTTTCGAGACATTGTTTTTAGAAAATTGAAAAACCCCAATTTTAAGTTACTCAAGGCCTCATTTATTTAACGCCAACATCGGACTATTGAGGCATTTTTGCATTTCTAGGTTCTCCTGTCGATATTGCTCTGTCTCTTAATATTCTATCTAAAAATGATATAAATTTCTGTCTAATAATGATACGAGTATGAATTTTGAATGAGTCCCGAGACAGAGGAAAGCCTCGACGACTGAAATCCGGAATACGTGCCTGTTAATAGGGACGGTTGAATTATTTTTGACATTTCAACTATAATATTAGTAGATCCATATTAATATTAATAGATATTTAATCCGTATCTATTCTAAAATAGTACAATCGCTGCTTGTAAATTAAAAATATATAGGAAATGTTGATTTTACTAAAGTTTTTTTTTAACACTTATCTTCTTGATAACAATATGAACTCATCAGTTTTTTGTTTTTTGTTTTTGTTTGTACATATTCAAATACGGTGAAAGTTATTAATGATATACTCTTAATAGTACACATTTACTACACACCATACTCTTTTTTCTTTTTTTAAAACGATTGAAACTATTCCAAAATACCTGAAAAATGCTAAAAAGTCTTCGAAACGGGTACACGATTTAAACTGAGTATAACACTATTCATAATATTTTTAAAATAATAGTAATATGAGATCAATTCACTATGCAGTAATAATTAATATTGAACTAATTGACTGAGAGCTACTAAATCATTTGACTAATCCGCTTCCCACAAATATTGTACGCTATCGATCATTAATAAAAGGTAGTTCAGGCAAGATCGTCTCTGTGTTCTAGTGGTCCGGCTGTTGGACTTGATTTCATGAAGTTCCGGGTTTGTTGTGGTGTAACAAATTTTATAATTTTCTAATCCAAACAACGTTGCCCGGGATTGGATATGTACCCAGTTGCTGATATGTTGGGACATGGTGGGACTTAGTGTCTATGCCCTAGTTATACCTCTGCCTACGACTTCGGGGATCTGGGCATGAAGATACTTACTTTAAAACACAAATTAATTCTAAAGTCTAATTCTTCGAGGATACAGACGTGAAGTTACTTTATATTAGTTCTGTCAGTGAATCCGTTACATATTAATCATTAAATCATTTGTATTATTTTTTTATCCCACTTATACGAGTATGAGGGCCTTAATTTTCATATTATGTTATAATTTACAAGTGTTGAAGTCGACAAATCTAACAAGTCTAAAATTTTGAGGTACAATCTTTCTATTATTTTAAAAGTAAATGTAATCTGCCAGCTTATTCTGTCAGTTATAAGTGTCTGCCAGAACACCATATCATAGGTAGAAAGCTATTAATTCATCCGACTAATTTGCTTTCAACAA
Source organism: Calephelis nemesis (assembly GCA_002245505.1). Classification (NCBI taxonomy): domain Eukaryota; kingdom Metazoa; phylum Arthropoda; class Insecta; order Lepidoptera; family Riodinidae; genus Calephelis; species Calephelis nemesis. The sequence continues at coordinate 51,364 of NJDD01009635.1, forward strand.
AGCTTTACTCTCGGTCAATCAGAAAAGTGCCATTCTGACAGCTATCTCGCAGTTATATCATCATCTTTTTTAGCGTTTTTCACTAATTTAAAATAATGTTTTTCACATTTGCCATTAGTCAAGTTGGGATTCGCATCAAGTTACCTGATTTAATAAAATTGGGTTTAAATTGTTTAAATTAGTAAGTCGTCAAAGAAAGTCTTGTGTAAAGCGATAGCTTTATAACTCAAGATTAATTAACGAGATTGGCGGCAACGAGGAAATACGCGATACACTAATTTCTTCATGATTTGTACACTTTCACTGAACAAAATTGTACAAAATACCACCAAAATTACTATTTTTTCTCAACATAACACGAAATTCAATAGTTACAATAAACTGCCACCATTTTTATTCTCGATGGCGCCAAAACTCTACTAAGGAAAGAAAACGATAGCGCTTTTGTTTATTTTTGATAGTCTTAAAGTAAGTAAGACATTACTTTTATAATACAATATGTACAGGTTGCGTATATAATTTTAAATAAAGTAATTGGGAGTAGAAGTTATGTAGCAGTGCTTACTTTTACGAGTTACGTAGTCCTACGCTTATCATTTATTCTGTGATAAATCGAAAGTGCGTAGCTCCCGCTACGGAGGACCCCATTAGCGTTGTCATTATACAGGTCCGTAAAATATTAGGTTTTTGTTTAAGTTTAAGTTTTGTCAGCGTCATCTAATAAACAAACAGTCGGAACATAATAAAAGAACTTTCTTTCTCCTAAAATTATTTTATGAACTTTAATTCTGATCTTCCCCACACCTAGAGTAATCGCTCATGTCGCACTACCCATTTTTTTAATGTGAAGTTACTACTTACTAATACTTGTTGGTATTAATTTTGGCCTGAATGGTTTTTGGTAACATTCAGTGATCAAAATTTTGTTGCTAGAATTTCTAAATGTGTGTTTCTAAAAAAGTGTCTTCAGGTCCATATCCAAGAAGAGTTAGGCAAAGGCACAATCAGGGCACCCACGACTAGCTGAAGACATTAAGTCTCACAATGTGATAGGTGGCAAGCCTAAATCCAACGGGCACTTATCCAATCCCGGCCAAGTAGCAATGTAATATTATTCTATCTCTTTTTGGATCTCCTGACCCCAGGATCGATCCCAGGACCTCTGAAAGTTATGTCTGAGGCCGAACCATTAGACCACAGAGACAATGCGTATTTCTAAAATTTTCAAAAAATCTTCTGTTAGCGGTTTTTAAAACTTTGTTTACAGTTGTGAAATTATCACAGGAATTGCCGAAGTGCAGATAAAACTGTTGAGAGAATAACGTATTTCTCCTATTTACCTGATGCAACATTAGAAAAGGGAAAGTGAATGTTCTGGTTTCACAGAAAAATTGCTAAATTGATTTTGATATTTAAAAAAGTAGATTGAACTTAAGAGAAGGATGTAGGCTACTTTTTATATCAACATTTCTAGGGGTAACTTCGGAGAGCTAAATATTAAATAACTATATTACCGCGTGCGAAACCGCAGGTATCGGCTAGTTTTTATATGGATAGAATATTTTTTTAAAGTCACTTAAACATATTAAATTGATAATTTAGTTTTTAGTAACTTTATTTTTTATTTTTAAAGATTTTATGGCCATGGCAGCTCTACTGTATATTATGTTCATTTAAATATATTATAATTTGTGTAAATAGCTCATGTAACATTAATGTACCATTTATTTGAAATATTAAAGCCTTTACGCGGCATCCGATATAGGATCAACCCGAATGCTTTAGTAAACAGATACCTACGTCATGTATATATTTTATAAACCTGCACTTTTAACCTTGCTCGGACACAATTTTTACTATAATTTTTATTGATTATATTTTGTTGTTTTTTAGTCGTCGTTTGCAGTTTGAGGAAGTGCAACATCGTTTTTCTTGTTTGACTTTTCGTTCTTATTGTTTTTTTTTTATTTTTCTCTTTACTTTTTTTATATCTTCAGTTAACTTTCTTTTTAATTTCGTTTTTTGGAAGAAATATGGAGATTTAACACGCTTAATTATAAGACTATGGCTGGAAATACATGATATATTCAGGATAGATACGAGTAACAACTCCTCTAATTCCAACTCTGACTCAAATCCAACTAGAACTTTGTTAAAGCCATCTCATACTACATAAATTTACGATTTCATGATTTTAGTGCCATTTAATACATTGATGATTATTTCGTAAATTGTCTATCAATTAATTATATTCACTTTATTTATTTTAAATTTACACATTATTATTTTAATTTTAACTCCCGACGGGAAAAATGTGTTAGAAAATTGACGTGTCTGCGTGTTAAAACGTGGACCGATTTTAAGTCGATTTGTTTCGTTTGAAAGTTTCCTTTATCGATATGGTTCTTAACTACATTACGGATCTGTTTTGTCGAGTTTTTACTTTATGCTACAAAATATGTCATGGATGGTCAACGGCTGTGGAAAGATTGGTCATACAGCCTATATTTGTAATAATACAAAAGATAATGAATAAGTTTTTAGAAATCGCTAATTGGCAAAAGTCATTTATTATAAGTGGACTGTGCATGAAAAAATATTATAAATATAATATGCCGACAAAAAATGTGACGTGTTACAATAAAAACAAGTTTTTATTTGCGTTGTGTATCTCAACATGTACAAGTTATATTTAAAATTATTAAAAAATCATTTTCATCGCAGACCTGTGTTACCGCACTAGGTTTCATAGCATTTTTTAAACCATCTGTAAATGGCAGTAGAAGATATAGGGTAAGTGTATGGATACGCTTGTGTGTGTACATATATATGTGTCTGCTTGTATCCGTATGAAGTTTGTATGTATATTTATATAGGTTTTGCGGATTTGCGGATTTGCGGATGTTTAATTTTGAAGAGATAAAAATTGCATGTGTTTATCACAATACTATAAATTGAATTTCTTCTTGAATTGAATATACTTTAACCTCATTCTGTATTTGGTAAGATATAACAAAATACAGAAAGAAACGTCATCATCGGTTTGTCATTGCCACCTTAGCATAAATTTCAAGTTAAGTCTAAAAAATGCTAATATTCAACACTACAATAAAGTCTAAAGACTTTTTGTGTAAAATATTACCTCAAAGTAAACCGCATTCATTTTGCTATACAAGTTCAACAAACGAAAACTTGAAGAAAAGCCTTGAACTTTTCGACTTATGTAGAGTCGAAAATTTGAATCTCTTTGCTTTTGAGTTTTGTTTTCTGAAGGTTTTTGTGTACCTTTTGCTTAATATAGGCGCAAACAATTCAATTTGAATAAAATCTTAAGTAATTAGTTATCATAAAACGTCATCGGTACCTTTGATTATAAAGAATAATTAATGAAAAAATTTTATTTTTAATTTCATTATTTTTTTATTAACTTTTCAAAATATTAAATTGTTATTGAATTTTTATTAACAATATTTAAGACGATTTTTAAAATAATCAAGATTTCTTTGTACACATCACCATTTCTGCTTTTAACGTTCGCAATTTAAATTTATTAAATCAGTGTCATTTCGTTTTTAAAACATGCATTAAATTTAATGAAAAAAAAATTCTTTCAGTTCATATACATTTAAATGATAGTAGAAGATATCCGTTAAGTGAATTATTATGATTTAATTAAATGTCTATAATTAATTGTATATGATTAGCTTTAGTCGTTTAAATGCTTCTAAAAACACTTTTGTTCGTTTGAATATGTTTACATGAAGTAAAAGTTTATTAGTTTAATATACCTGCGTATCATTTAATACAAATTAATTATTCACAAAAACGATTATTAAAATTAAAATAAAATAATTTTATTGAAATTAAATTAAGAATCTATAACTAATGAGATCTTACCTGAAATATGTTTTCTTTGCAGGTGTATAGCAGAAACACGAACAAAAATATAAGACCACTATTGTATATATATTTGCCGATATATTATGGAGTTGTGTACCTCGCCGTGCACCCTGGACTAAGCACCACATGCGACTGCTGGAGCAACAGGCGACTGCGAGCGTTAACCTTGGATGCCAGTTTGTTGTGCTTTTTCCATGTAAATAATGTACCGTATGAAAAGCTGGAATTCAAATCTTCTGGAGGTTGGTAGTAATTAACATTAAAAATAAATTAATAAATAAAGTTCTTCTTCTTTTATAATATGGCTTTCGATCGTTTTTCACGACTTATTTTGCCAATGTCAAGTAACAAGTTAGTTAATTCTTATACAGTCATTAGTCACTATGTACAAGGTCATATAAGGTCTTGAGTAAAGCGGTGGCTTCGTTACTCAAGCTCATCTAGTGAGATTTGGCGGCTGTGAGGAAATAGACGATACACTGATTTCTTCATGATTATTTCATTTGTGTACTTTTACTGAACATAATGAATCTAGTTCCCATCTTAATTAACTAATTTCACTAAATAAAAACACGAAACGAAATTCAATAATAATTAAAAAAATGCGACCACCGTCATTCACGATGGCGCCAAAACTTCATAAATAAAGTTAATATTTGAATTATATTTTATATTTGACATTTGTGGAATTCCAAATAAATAAATATTCTCCCGTGTTGGCCCGGGCTCCTTTGCAAAATAGACAATCTGCCTTCCTGTGCTAGGCGGTCCGTAAAGCTAACTAACTCTGACTACCTGCTAAAGTTTCCCAGAGACTCGCCCGGATTGGTACCACCGCCTTTATTATTCCTGCCCCCATTAGGTTAGCCCTTGCTGATGACGTGTTCCGGTTCAGAGGATAAGATACCCTACAAACTTACTTTCAAGGCCTAACATGCAAACACGCCTGTTTCGTAACTAGTTGCTAGTGAAATGGCAGCCTAGGTCTCCTCGGGTACTATATTCGCATAGTACATATGTTTTGACAATCTTTCATCTGTCCTTCTTTCCACATTACCGAACTAACGGAGTATGTCCTTTTCCATTTTCACAACAACATTTTCTTTCCACTATTTGTCGGATCTCGCTTTGTTCGTTTTTCCCGCATATATTTCGTAGGCCCTCATTTCAACCGCATTAATTTTACTTTCGTGCTTTTTTAACGTTGGAATAACAACAGAATTAAGTAAAACAAATTATAACATAACTTAATTTTGAAATAGTTTACCCCAATTATTAAACTATTAATTTTGTATAAGCACTTAGTTATTATTATTTATAACTAGTAATCATTAAAAAAAAAGACAAAAAACATCATTCCAAAAATGTTTATCATATTATTATGTTTATTAATCTCAATGAATAGAGGAAACTAATTTTATATGCACGTTGTGTTACTAATGCTGAATACAAAATATTTTATGTTATATATGTAAAACCTACACAAGTTTGAAGATACACTTAAAATTGCGATATAAATTACTTTTATGAAATCGTTAATTAAGCTATTAATATTGGTATCTCTGAATTAATATACTTAATTTAAAAAATTGTAAATGTTTAATGTCAGGTTGCCATTCTTTTTTCCGGGAAGAATTTAGCAATATCTCATTTGTGTAAAAACCCTTATGACGTTAATATATATGTGTTATTAACATAGTATATAGAATATACATACATAATTTTACAGGTTATTTAAAAGCATAACCCTGTTTCTGCTAAACCTTCTTGCTTTACTGGTAGCTCATGCGACAGACACGTCATGTCCAATGTCGTAACTCGTAGCACGGCGTAGAACACTAACATTAACAGCTACGCACTACAGTCCAGCAGCTACAGATGTAACGTAACATTACTAGGTGTCTCGCTTAACTTCGTACAAGCCTGGCTAATGCAGAAGGCCCTTGTCACATATAATGTATTACTATCTGATCCGGCAAACTTCATACTGATTAAAATTGACAGCAAATAACTCTTTGTAGGGGAAAAAATCAAGTTTGTATTTCCTTGCAATTTTTCCAATAATAAAAATCTTCTTAAATCTTACAGAATATATTTAAAAATATTGGTAAAGCCGTTTTGGAATTTAACTCTTAGCAACATATTCAGTAATTCATTGTCATTTATGCATTTTTTATTATTTTGATAGTTATTCTACTATTGGAGACAGAGACCAATCTCAAACAGATGACCTAACAAATAGGCTATTCCAGCTTAGTTTGTGTAGATGAAACACACACACACACACACACACACACACACACACGCACGCACGCACACACGCAACAGACACAACGCTTGTTAGCGGTGCTAGCTTTTAACTTGTGGATTGTTGAATTTGTCAATTATAGCGCAACTTTGACTTTTCGACAGTAACGATACAATGGAAACGAAATGAACAATAACCTACATTTATTTTTCAAGCTAGTAGAACCTTCTTAGTCGGGGGTCAGCGTACAAGCCCAATAACTATTTAAACATTTCTATGAATTAGTGTCGTTGACTTACCCACAAAAACATTTACGGCCTTACGAATAAAAATAGACTAATCTTTCTAAATAACAAGGTTATACTAGGAATATTTATATCATGAATAGCTAAAGTATATTTTCTAATAATTAAACTCTGCGTAACTTAGTTACATGATTTATGCATAGATACAAAGAACGGAAATTTGAAAGAAAAATATCATTTTGTGTTAGTTCGCTAATCAATTCACATTTTGGTTGCCTCTGTAGTCTAGCGGTCAAGCATTGGACTTGACTTCCCGAGAACTCGTGTTTGACCACCGAGTCGGGCAAAAAAAGAAAATGTATATTTTAAATTTTCTTAAAAAAATCGTTACCTGGGGTTGGATATACGCCCAGTTGAGGATAGGCTAGGCACCTATCGCATTGTGGGACTTAGCGTCTTCGGCTAGTCGTGGGCGTCCTTGTTGTGCTTAGAAAAATATAATGTTTAGCAAAGTTAAGAGCGTGTTTCTCGTGCTAGTTAAATTTTATTGAATTGAAGAGAATTCAGGAAATACATTAAATAAAATAACTGCAGAAAAAGAATGTCTCATTCAACGGAAAAAGAGGAAAAAATAAATTGTGTTTAATGTTATTTACGTGGTATTTGTACACGTACACAAAAATATACAGGGCATTTTTTATAAATCTCCTCCATTTTGACATCAAGACCATTCTAACACCGTGCTCCTGGAAATATTGCATCTAGTTGATATCCCTCTTCCTAAATACTACCATAATAATATTCAAGTGACGTGTCCGAACCGAATTTTGTTAAAAGGAAAAGTTTATGACGAGGTACTATTTTTTAGCAAATTTAGCAAGTAGTGGAATTTAGGTATAATTTTTATTAAAATCTGAGACTAGCTACCTTTATCTTGACGGTCACCAAAGGACAGGGTTTTTTTAGCAAACAAAAACTGCTGAGTTAAACAATGTAAGAGTTAGAAATTTAAAACCATGAAACGGATTAAATAAATTTCAATCTGCAAATGCATACCTTCTTAAGCTATCTCGCTAATGGTGGAATCTGGCGTTCTTCTTTAAAGTAATCATCTCTATTTCGAACGCCCATTAACGAAACGATGCTGTTAAAATTGATAGCCTCTCTTAAAACAATATTTTAATTAATTACAGCGTTCATTCAAATCTTTATATTTCTCGGTTGAATTTTTAAAGTGATAACTTTTTTAGCGGCGTCGTGCACATTTTGAGGGAGGTGCAAAATGTCAGGATACGTGACCTGATCGATAATCCGTAAAATCGAGGGAGAGAAAAACCACTGTATGCTATAAATAAATAAATAAATATCTCTGGACAAGTTACGCAAATTGAATCTAACCCCAAAGTAAGCAAATTTTGTGCTTATGTTATGGGTGTTAGTCAACGATTCTAATATGTACATAGAAATACTTAAATAAATACGAGAATAATCACGGTTGGTCGGCGTAGTTAGGCGTGTACGCTAGCCACTCGACCAACGATTTGCATAGCATATTGTGATTTCCGTTTCGCTCTGTTACATCCCTATTTTCATTGCCAAATTGCTGAATTACAGTTAACCCTACAATTCAGCAATAATACTGTATAAAAACCCATGTTTTCCAAGTTTTCAGTCAGTTATATACATTCAGTCAAATCGCTGCCCAACGACGGACCCGGTTTCTGCCTGCCGGTTGGCCTCAGCGAGGAGACTAAATAGTATACCAGCTCCGGGTCGTACCGCCCTTCATCAGGGCCGCGAAGTCGCGTCAATAATAAAGTAAAGACAGTAGTAAAGTGTAGTGTTGTGAAAAGTAACTTTATAAATAATATTATAAATAAAGGATTGCTTCCTTAAAAGTGCTTTTTTTTATAAGTGCAAGGAAGCCAAACCTAACATTGGTGTCAGAAGAAAAGGGGATTTTTTATCTCCTGGTCGCCTACTCCCTGACGACGACCATCATCAGCACTACACACAGATTGGCTACTTGGTCAGCTACCTGCTGCTGTTCACCGTCTCACTGACAATAATTGCGGAGCCCCAGCTGAATGCCTAGACGACGACGACTCCCATCACTGCAAAAGCCTACGGTGCCTGAGGGTTTACGGCCCAGCACGAGGCTATACACTGCACGTGGAAACAGAGTCACGCAAACGACGAGTGTTACTTCGTGTCGACCTGCACTGCAACGTTGCAAATTCCACACCTCGCCGCCGCATAGCTACGCCGGTAATCCGAAGCTTGTAGACTCGATATGATTCACATACTAGTCCTGCTGTAAGTGTTTGCATGTTTTATAATAGTTTATTAATTTTTTCTGTCATAATCTTGCGATTGGATTACGTTTTTATTCAGAATTCAATACTATTTCAATCAATATTTTTTCTCACTTTTAATATTCTATTTCCCAAGTCGATTTAAATCAAATTTTATTATTTTTTTATTATTTAACTACACAAAATGGCAAAAGAAGGTGACAAAAAGTTTACACAATCAACTTCAAGCCTACAAAGTATTAGCAAGGAGGAGTTAAACTTCTCCATCCTCGCCAAATTTATCAAACCTTTTGATGGCGATAAGGCGAAATTATCGCCATTTCTTAGAAATTGTGAGAATGCCTTAAATTTAGCTTCGTCTTCTCAAGCAAATATATTATTTAAATATATTATCTCACAATTAGAGGGCAAAGCCGAAGCGGCTTGCTCACTTAAAATATTTAATAATTGGGCTGAACTGAAACATTTTTTGAAAACAAATTTTGGCGAAACTAAGCATCGCGACCACCTATTACTCGAGTTACAAAATTGTAAAATCAAATCCGGTGAATGTATTACCCAGTATAGTTTGCGCGTAGATACTTACCTTACCAGACTGCAGACAGACATTATGCACTCTACAAAAGATCAGGACGAAATCAAAGGCCGTATCGCTAGCACAGAAGACCTGGCTTTACATACCTTCCTATTAGGGCTGCCTAGTCACATATCTACTATTGTTAGATGTCGTAGCCCAACTAACTTACAGGATGCTATTAATCTAGCCTGCCAGGAGGAAAAACTCCAAAATTACATACAATCCTCAAGACAGGAATTAAAACCTAGGTGTAGGGTATGTGGTAAGATAGGCCACTCCGATAGATCTTGCTTCCAAAATAGGCAACATCGCCCTATACACACACTAAACCCCTCGCAGTCTCAGCCTAAGTCTCAATCTATTCAACCTAATGCAACCGTGTGTCGGTATTGTAAGAATGTCGGTCATGATATAGCACAGTGTAGAAAACGTCAATTTAATAACTCACGAAAAAATTATAATCGCTCCCAACAACCAATCCATAATTTCACTGAGCTGAGTAATGATGAAAACCCTACTGATTCTGTGCATAATCCGTCCGACATTACTACAAATTTTAATCTCGATGAGAATAATTTAAACTAATGATGATTCCGGTTCCGCGTCGTACGGAATGGTCAAAACAAACCGGCGCCTCAAAATTCGTAGCTAATTATAACATGTTTACAAATCCTACTACATCTACTAAGCCGAGAAATATAGATTGCTTTACCGATTTTGATGAACATATTTATACTATGCCCTCTTATTCTAGTACTAAATTCCATAATTCCAATATACCTACCATTTCTACCAATTTTTGTACACAAAGTTATGCCAACGCTACTAAAACTAATCTACCTATAATTCCTAGTAAAAGTAAGTCAACCGAGTTTGCTAAATCTACTAATTTTACTATTTCTCCTAAATCGAATAATGTCACTGAATCTGCTAGTTATAAGTTTTCTAATTCTACTATATCTACTAAATCCACTAGGTCTCCTAAATCTATTAATTTAACTACTAAATCTACTATATCTCGTAATTATACCAATTCTACTAAATCTACTATATCTCCTAATTATACCAACTCTACTAAATCTAATTTAACTACTAAATCTACTATATCACCTAATTATACTAACTCTACAAAATGTAATTTAATTACTAAATCTACTACATCTACTAAATCTACTATATCTCCTAATTACACCAATTCTACTAAATCTAATTTAACTACTAAATCTACTACATCTACTATATCTCCTCAATCTAATTCGATAACTAAACCTACTACATTTACTGAATCTACTAGACCTACTAAACCAAACGAAATAACTAAATCTACTATATCTCCTACTTATAGTAAATGAACTAATTCTACAAAATCTGCTATGTCTCATGAACTCACTAATTCCTCTAAATCTACTATAGCCATTGAATCTACTCATCATACTAAATCTACTGACTCGACTAAACTAACAAAAACCCCCGAATCTTCTAATTATT
>NJDD01009643.1:2281-16552 GCA_002245505.1 Calephelis nemesis
ACTCTGTCATGATCAAGACCTGTTTGTCTGTTTAGGATAGCTGATAGACTTGTATATTTGATATTTTCCATCGTCGGCGCTTGGTAAAACTTCCAAATATTCATATTTTTAAATTTAAGTAATGTAATTTAAGTTCCAGCCCTGATGATGCTGTAAAAAGCGAAACCGGTAGGCTATTTATAAAATAATAAAGTATAAGTGATACGTAAAACAGTACAAGTGTTTCTTCATTTAAAAATATGATAGACTTGTACATTGGGCCTAATATCCCGGCCACATGACTGATGCATTTTTAACATCTAATGTTGCGGTTGTCACTTGTCTCTTGCCATTACGAGAACAGTGTGATTGTTCTTGACTTCTGGCTTAAAAAATATTTTTTATACTTATAGTTACCCGTTGCTTCGCCCACGATAAATTGAGATATAGATATTAGCAAATAAGCTATCCCGTATTTTAAGTTGGATCGAACTACAGACTGTTGCAAATTTGTTAAAAAAATTTAAATAGTTTAGGGAGTCTATTTCGAACAAACAACGTGACGTATAATAATTTATATATTTGTTCATTAAGATAAAATGAATCGCCGAAATGTATGAATGCGCTTAATATCTAAAGGACGGGACATCGATGTCTAAATCTGGTTTAATTCGAGGAAAAGTTTAAAGAATAAGAAAATGAGAAAAACTACGAGGAAACTAAGAAAAACAACATTTTAATTTTATTTCATAAAAACTGAACGGGTGGAACGAAGTTTGCTGGGATAGCTAGTTGATTGTAATTAAAAATAATAATAAATAAATATCCCTGGACAAGTTACACAAATTGTTACTAACCCCAAGGTAAGCAAATTATATGCTTATGTTATGAGTGTTAGTCAACAATTCTAATACATAGAAATACTTAAACCATAATAAATTTAATAATATTTTTTATTATTTGCTAATATAGAAAAAAGTAATAGATTTACTTCGTACAAAGCCTAGCCCAGAGCCATTTTCCATTCTCGTTATCCAGTAAAATCAAAGACAATAAATACATGTAAACTAATCTCTGATGATACTCGTACCTCCTAAGGGAAGATTTTAAACCTCTTGCCTAAATTTACTCTTGAAAATGGACACTATGACAAGCACCGACAATATGAGCGCGAGAATAGTTATGGCGATTACGTAATTGGTATAAATGTACCAAACGTGGGCATTAATCTCCAACAGAAAAAAGGGGTTAAAAGTTTGACGTGTCTATGTACTAAATTCCTAGGAATAAAAATCAATAAATTTTGTAACTGGAAATCGCATATTGGTTCACTCTGCAATAAAATTGGTAGTTTTGTGTATGTGTTGAGAAGAATTAAAGAAGTGTTAGGATTAAAGGCATCTCTGTTAGCTTATCACGGGTATGTTTCTTCCGTTTTGCAGTATGGTATTCCTATTTGGCGGAATTCTGTAGAATTAACTAGACTCTTTAGAGTTCAGAAGAAGTGTATACGAGCGATATGTAGTGTAAATCAGTTACATTAATGCAAGCTACTATTTAAGTCACTTAAAATATTACCTTTACCTTGTTTATGTATATTGGCTGTATGTGTATTTGTAAAAAAACATCATCATTTGTTTCATACAAATGCTGAAGTCCTAGGTTTGTCTCATTTTAGAAATAGTAAGAAACTACATGTGCCTAACCAAAAAATCAACATTTACAAAAATAATGTGTATTGCATGTCAATTCGTATATACAACCAAATTCCCGATAATCTTAAATCACTTCCATTAAGCAGATTCCGGTAAAAAGGAATTCAACTTACTTTAAGAGAAAAGTTATTATAGTGTCAAAGATTTTCTTGCAGATAAGAATAAATAATAAAGTATTACTAATATGATTAATTTAATTGCAGAATGTTGGGTGCGCAGGAGTTTGTTTCGCCGTTTCTTCTCCTGTCTGGCTAGGTTTGGAAACGGTGGTAGTTTACGGTAGACAGGGATAAATTAAATTATATTCTAAAAATTGTTTGTATTAATAAATAATCATGTACCTAATCAATACAATAAACAGTGTGTAAGTAGTAAGTAAATAATTAAACTAACTAATTGATTAATATCTAACTAATAAAATATTTCCACACCAAAAGTTGGTAGAATATGTATAAACACCTAAATAATTTTGTAACATCTTTGTAACACTCAATTCCGCAAATAAATATTTTTTCTTTCTTTCTTTGTACCTATCCATAGTACCTAAGCACCTGTCTGTATGTTAGTTTAAAAACGTAGGTAACAAGTTTTAAGATTAACTTATTTAAGATAAATGTTTTAAAGGCTAGACAGATTTCGAAAAATGAGAAGTAACTTCCTCCTTTGTCTTGATTGCTCAAGTAATTTGTCAGAGTCGCAAGAGATAGTTTTTAGTATGCCTTCAACAAAAGTTGGTTATTAAGTTGCATTTCACTTTACTACGGAACCCCGAAAGTCTACTAAAACATTTGGGTTCAGAACAGTCACAGATATCCCCATAAATAAACCAATATAAGCCAAGGGTAGTTTAGTCAGATCATTTAACAGGGAAAGCTTGTTCCCTAATTGGACGGCCCGGCTGCAAATGTTAGCTCGGACAATCATGTCACGGCATTTACGGTGTGACCTTCCTCGCCCCAATTTTTATAGACCAGACGAGCACCGAACTGTCTCGTTGCTTATTTTTTTTATTATTTTATTTTATAAGTCTGAGAAGCATAAGGTTTTCCTGGGAGTAAGAGACAACCGTGACCAATAGACACAATAAATGTTATAGGTGCATCGCTGTCGTGATGCAGGGATTGCAGACCTTTTTCTAACGAGTGAAACCCTCAGGGATAACCGCCATTTTCAGGGAAAGTGGCGGATTATGCTGGACTCCTACCGGCTAAGACCACTTGGTGACCATCCTTCATCATTCCACCATCATTCCTACACCTGCTCGCAGGCTCATCCATTCAGGAGACCCAATTTTCTAATATCAACACTTACAACAGCAGCATGAGCTCACACCATACGCTGTCTCACATCGCGGGCTGTTTCTTAAGCCTATTGACCTCCGAATAGTTGACTCACAGCCCCAATCCCCTTTTGGTCGCCTCTTACGACAGGCACAGGATATCGTAGAAGACCATGACAGTCATTATGGCGGCAGTAATAGGTTAGGCGGTGGATCCCAAATCGGGCTTGTTATTTCTTAGCGCACTACCAGCAGTGGTCTCGTTGGTTATCATATGAATATTATAAATGCGAAAGTTTGTAAGGATTTGTGTATGTTTGTTACTCTTTCACGCTCGAATGGCTGAACTGATTTGTCTGGAATTTGGAATACAGATAGATTTTGACTTGGATTAACATATAGGCTACTTTTAATCCTGATTAATAACGGGTTCCTGTGAAAACGTGGGTGAAGCCGCAGGCAGTAGCTAGCGATCTATATTTTAAGATGTTCTCGCCTCTTTCGAACTGCCTGGCACAGAGGCATAGAGTCTCTTCTACTCAGCGGACCCGGGCCCACCATGTATCTATGTCTTTAAAACAATACTAAAGTTAATTAAATAAAAACGTTCCTACATGCCAACAAGCTCGCCAACATAATATCTACTTCTTATTCTACTGAGATGCATGTTCGTCAACATATCAACCAACATGACTGACAATATCATCGCTATCATGCTTAAATAGGTACCTACTAACTTAACAATAAAATACTTGACATCATTGTTTGTATGTTTTTCTAAAGTTTTTTTATGATATTGGAAGGCAAACAGAAGGATTCTCTGATGATAAGAAATTCATACCGCCTAGAAACACCAAAGGTGGTAATGGTGCGCTGCCAACCCAAAGCCGAGTTGTTAGGCCTCAAGCCAAAGTGTAGATACCGGCTACTTTATCCTTCGAACCGGAACACGTCAATGGGAAGCACTAACGTTATGGCGGCAGGAATAATTAAGGCAGTGGTACATTAAATGTACGTTCTTTGTAATATTGCGTTCTTAGTAGTTATGTAAATACTGTAATCTTAGACTACTATATTCAATATTTCAATAGCACTGAAAAAAATGTCTTACATAATATAACATACTTACATATAACATATTATGTTTGCCGACTCCTGATCTGAAGTACCTAAACGTAAAACAAAATGTATCTTTACGCCCATATCCCAGGAAAGGTTGGCAGAGACACAGCCAAGGTACCCACAACTAGCGAACTAATATGATAGGTGGCAAACCTATCGCCAACCGGGCACAAACCCAATCCCAAGCAACGTTATTTTCAACAGAAAATTGAAAATACTAATTTTCATTTCTTTTTGTTGCTCGATCCAGGGACTGAACCCGGGACCTCAAGAAGTCAAGTCCGACGCCGGATCGTTAGACCACAGAGGCAAAGAAGTAAAAGTAGGTATCTCAAGGATGACTTTCAGCATTTTTAAAATACTTACTACTAAGTATTAAAATAAACGACAGCTCTTGATTTAGAATCTCAGGGGAACGCAGGCGATAGAGAACTCACGCCTTGATTTAATGTCGTTAACCAAAAAAATATTCGAAAATCCTGTGAACCAGAACTATTGCTTTTCCTAAAATGACCCTGTACCTAATAGTTATTTCTTATTTCTAGCAGTTGGATTAATTTTCGTGGAAATGACCCAACCTACAACTAGCCCAAAGTTTGTTACTCGTCCGAAAGTGCCTAAAGCTCGTTACTTAATGGCTCTATAAACAATGGCAACAAATGGGAAAATAGCACTATTTTTACGCAACACCAACTCATCTGTGCGCAACAACTAAAAATCTTTATCTGTAAGTACTAAGAGGATAAAAAAACACACAAGTGCTTTATTTTACAATTTTTGTTATCTTGTCACATTTTGGGAATTCGGTCTATATTGCATAATATGGTCCAAATAAGTTTGATTTTATTTTCCTAATCACTACATATCTTAAAACAAATACTAAACTATATCGCTGGAGTTTTGGCGCCTAGAGAAAAGATGGTCGAAATTTTTTCATAATTATTGAATTTCGTGTTAATATGAGTGAAATTAGTAAATTTTGGTGGCATTTTGTACAATTTTGTTCAGTGAAAGTGCACAAATGAAATAATCATGAAGAAATTAGCGTGTATTTCCTATTTGCCGCCAAAACTCATTACTTGAGCTTGAGTACCTAATGATCCCACCGTTTTACCCAAGAGCCTGACATGATTTGCTGACAACTTATGACTGATGACTTATTATAATTTATTAAAATTGATATAAAATTTGTTGCAAATATCTACTTGACTAATGGCAAAATACTAACGTGAAGGCCAAAACCTAAAGAAAGAAGAAGAACTATATCGCTAAGTACCTACTAAATCGCTTCCTCTGTCTCTATGTCATTTTGTATGCTTAAATTTTTAAAACTACGCAACGGATTTTGATGCGGATAGATAAAGTGATTGAAGAAGAAGGTTTATATGTATATTTCATAACCGTGCGAATCCGGGGCTTATATAAATATCTTTTCAAGCCATACTTACAACACAAATAAATAAAATTAAAGTGTCTGTTTGTAATATTAAAATAATCTCTAATACTGCTAGATCGATGTTGACAGGACTTTCACTAACAGGAACTAATCTTAGAAAATATTAAAAAAAATCTAAATAACTTCATTGTTAAATTCCTCGCGGACCAAGTCCCGGGCATATTTAGTATAATATAAAAAACGGTATAATTATCCGGTGCTATAAAGTATAAAATTTTAATAAAAAGTTAACGCTTCGTTTTCCCCACAAAGTCAAACATCGTTTCAATTAGTAGAGACAAGACAATTTTCTTTATGGGTGCGGACGCTCCCTGTCCCCATTCGCACCACCACGGTAAAGGGTGGTGGGGTTGAGGCGCGATCGGAGCTTTACCTTCAGGAAAGCTAAAATACTCCCGGTCTGACAAAGTGACGAACGCGTTTTGTCCCGAAATTCCTGTATTTTTGTTTGGCAAATCTTTTATAAACTTCTGCCAAAATTAAATATGAATAATTAACATTAAGTTATATTGTAGCTATTTTAGATTAGCTGTTGTCAAATGTTATCAGTTAGTTCTCGGTGATAGGACGCGTGTCGCGAAGTACATCTCCATGATGAATTTTCTGATCGTCTGCTACTTCACGAGCAGTTTGCTTGTAAAAGGTAAGGTTTTTAATTACTGATTAATTTTACAAAACACGACACATGTGACATGAATTAACACACATGAGAGATTGTCAACATCCATTCAACTAAAGATAAACTAATATCCACGCCTGAAACTGCTGAATCGATTTCAAAAAATCTTTTAGCTTTAGAAGCCAACATTACCCTGAAAGGAAAAGTTTAATCCATGCAAAGCTGGGATGGGCCACTAGTAAATTATCATCAAATTTAACGCCTCTATCTCTCTTTCGCCTGTGGTAGTGGTAGTGTAGTGGTACAGGTGTTGGACTTGACTTCATGAGGTCCCTGGTTCGATTCCCGGTAGGGCAGTAAAAAGAAAATGTGATTTTTCAAATTTCCTGAAAAAATGTTGCTCGAGATTGGATATGTGCCCTGTTGGCGACAGGCTTGCCACCTATCACATTGTGGAAATTAGTGTTTTCGGCTACTACGGCTAAGAAGGAAACACCAAAAGTGGTAATGGTGCGTTGCCGATATGTAAGGTCTCGAGCAATAGTAAGTTTACTGGCTACTTATCCTCTGAACTGAAACACGTCAACGGCAAGCACTGACGTTATGCCGATAGGAATAGGTAAGAACGTAATGGCGGCAGGGACGCACCCAGATTAGGAAAAATAAAAATCTATAAAAATCTCACAAATGTCAAATATCGGGAATCGAACTCAGGTCTCGCGGTTGATCAATAGAGGTAGTGCACGTTTACCCTTTTGACAGCGAGCTATTTAAATGTTGTGAAGTTTTCTAATAAATGGCAAATAGTAAATGTTACATGCAATTTAGGCGAAGTTTTGTTCCGGATAAACTCGATGTTTTACTCGATCGCGTTTTACCACTACTAGCGCCCTGGGCGAAATTTTTTCGGCGCCCTTAAACTGCCATTAAATTACATATGAAAAAGGGGGTTACAATAAAATAACCATCTATTAAAAAAACTTTTGTTACACTAATAAAATTTCACTTATCTAGCATTTCTATCGGGGAACTCTTTCATTAGATTTTCAGTCTATGTTTTCTGCAATTCAATTTTCGATTGACGAAGTTGCTAAGTTTGTTAATCTAGATTGAGAGGCTGTCGATCGCAGATATGTTTTAATTAGCTTCAGCACTCCTTTCCCTGTTAGCAACCATTACAGGTTAGTATAGTTTATACAAATTAGCAACGCTATCCATATATTTGGATACAGTTCCTGTAAATTTCGATCTTTAATAAAATTTAAAACATAAGCAGGGACAGCCACATTCTTATCAGGCAAAAAATATATTTTGCCTATGAGTTCACAACAATATTAAAAAGTGTAATATCGAAACCTCTATGTTATATTATTAATCTATAATTTTTAGGGAGGAAGGGAAATACCCAGAGCGTTTAAAGCAGTCAATGATCAAGCCATTATTTAAAAAAGGTGATACATGTGACATGAACAATTACTATAAAATTAACCTATCACGTTAATTCCAGTAATTTCTAAGATTTTTGAAAAAATAATGTATGAAAAACTTTCCAACTATTTACTCCATTTCAGCTTAATGAAAAATAATCAGTATGGATTTAGAAAATACAGGTATACATTATATTGATTGGAATATTATATTAACGTAGAAAAGGAATTGTGCTGCTATGAAATAATTTATATTGTTTATTTATAAATTAAAAGAGCTCATATCATTGAACACTAGCATTCATTGTTTTGTTGTTTAAAATAGTAACTTACATTTTACTTTCATTTTATTTCACATACTTTCACTTTATTTCACTGAATTATAAAAATCGCGGTCGCCCAACCGCGCCCTATCCTAACGCTGCTACTGGCCGCAGGAAATTTTAAGACGTGCAACACCTAATCTAGCACCTAGTGTACATTACTCATTGGGGTCTTCATCTATGTATTAGTACATGACGTCAAAACTTTGGACCCCGTTTTACGAAAATTGCGCGAACGCAAGAGCCTAAAATTTTGGCACACTTACAGTTTATGTGTAGGAGAAATGCAGAACGCTATTATTTTTTAAAAATAATTCTTGTAAAGTACATTAAGTCAATAAATAAAACATTACTCACACTACCATGCATTTGACACACACAAACAAATATATTGATGATAACGATAAAAGATCACAGATGGCACACTAAAAAGTTTGGAAACAAAGTAGTTGTTCTTAAGAAATGAAGATGGTATTCTTATCAACAAGATATTAAAATTTATTATAGTCGAATTTCGACCAACGGTCGACCACTAGTCTTAATAAATACCAGACTTTACCAGAGTCGGATGTGGATACTATGTTAAAGATATAGCGACGCTTAGCAGATTGACATAGTTTAATACATCGATTCCGCAACTATTTGTAAGGAGATAAATTGCATTGGGTTTTGGCAGTTTTTACAGCATTTAATTATGTACTTAATTTTTGTTGTTGTTACTGTTTTTCTTGTTTATATAATTTTGTAAAAAAATGTCATGATCTGATTAGCATTTTCGAAGATTACCCCCAACAAACTAAAAGACAGTTAGAAACTTTATCTCTTCATAATGTTACTAATTATATGATTGAAATCACGTTCAACATGACAACCAATTGCTGAGACACCACCGCAAGGAGGACAGCGAAGGCCAAAGATGAGTAGGTACATTCTGATGTCTCACCACTAAAAGACCCTGCATCCATAATTCACGCAGATAGAATAGAAATATTTTTTGTAAGAATGTGTGTGTCGGTTATTATGCATTAAACCATATATCTTACCTAATTAGAAGGTTTGGTCTACGTAATTCTAAAGACCGCTTACACAGACCTTGGTTAAATTTAATAACGAGTAAGTGACAAATGTAAAGCTATTTAACCCTAGTTAGACGGTAACTCAGAGTTAAATACTTAACACAAGCACGTCCAAGTAGCCCTTAAAGTGCTTTATTAAATAGACTATAGAGATAATATTCAAATAGCGAATACCAGTTAATATTTTTGAAAAATACGGTTGTTAAATGTTACATTTATCTGCTAAAGTTAAAATTATTGATCGTTAAATCGTTTACGAGTTTTTGGGTCATTTCCGACATACGTCTGACTGTTTCCGGAATGGTGAGCGAGAATTTTTTAATTTGGGGATGTAAAAAATATGTCTAGAATTATACAATTTTTTGGGGATAATGAAAAGACTAGGTATAATTGATGTGATACTTAGTTGTGAAAACTTAGCTAAACTAGAAAATGTAGTCTCAGGTCGGCAACGTGGTCTTTGTGTATGTAAAATGTAAATCACTAATCATTCTAACCTCTACAAGCGGAACATGATAGAAGCGAGTAAAAGCTTTATAGCAGTACGAATAGATGTAAGTACGAATACGTGCATTTCATATCAAATTCAAAAATCTCAATCAAGTCGATTGCGAATATATTTTAAAAAGTAAGTATGTATCTTCACGCCCATATCCCCGAAGAGGTAGTACGCCATCGCACCCACGACTAGCCGAAGATACTAAGTCCCACAATGTGCTAGGTGGCAAGCCTATCGCCAACCGGGCTCATATGCAATCCCGAGCAACATTTTTTAATTAGCAAACTGGAAAAACCACATTTTATTTTTGTTGTCTGATTCGGAAATCGAACCCGAGACCTCATGAAGTCAAGACCAACACCTGGATCGCTATCACAAATTAAATCCTATTTACAATAATTAAATACGCGTCACGTAAACTAATGTACCGCGATGGACACACAAACTAAGTACGATTTTCAATTCAATGCTTTTAATTCTCAATTTATAGTTACAAATTACAATATTAATTTATTTCAAATAATTTGTTTATTATCTGACACTACAATGAAATTAAAAAAAGTCTTAGCAATGCGTGGCCGGGTCTGCTGTCTTACATTTATTACCTACGTTTGTCTCTCACCAGCTGCTTAATAGGGATGTTGGTGCAATGGCTTGTATCTAAGCCCGAACGTTAGAACATTTCACAAAAAAAATGTGTGTGTACTTATGTGTCACGCGTTAGAAGTTATACTTCTCCGGCGTAATAAGATAAAAATCTTTTTAAAAATTTTATCTTTTGCCTTATTTTACATTTGTAGACAAAATGACACTAACCATAGAAATAAAGAAATATTGTGAATACAGTTGTGTTGTCTCACGCAAAAATACGTAGATGTCCTTACTTTTACTTTGTTGGTACCTTTTTTTGAAAAACTAAAATTTTATGGCTAACTTCATCATGTCGGTTTTTCGTGACGGTGTGCGCGCGCATCGTAAAAATTTACCTTCATCATTTTTTCCTAACGCGCCAAAAGAAGTATAACTTCAATAATTATAAGTCCTTATCAAAGTCCGGTGAAGTTGCAAAAACCGTGAGGTTAGCAACATTAAAGCCATTCAAAAAAAATAGTCTTCAAAATCAATCAGTGACTTGAACTGACGTGATGTACTCGTCTACGTAATGCGATACATACATACATACATACATATTTAAATTAGATTCGCTCCGTTCGTTACCTACATCAAATTTTATAGTCGTGAGATGAAACCATATTGTATCACAAAAAAGAGACAACAAAAAACGTGATCCCGAGCTACGGGTGCGAGCGTGAGAAATATGGGGTGCTGATCCCGCTGTTTTTACCAGGAGAACACGACCGGGAAAGAGATCTGATAAAATGAAACAGGGCGGTATTTAGTCGGGAATTCCGGGAATGTCGGACATGTCAAAAATGTCATGCCTATAAGGAATCGCAATAACAATTCATTTTTTGTGAATACCTAATTGCTTTATTTACTTTATCCGTTAACAGTTGAATAATTTAAACAAAAAATCTAGTGAAAAATAATGGATTAAATATATTGAATGATTGAAATGTCACTAAATTATCATTTAGGATTCATAAATGAATAACTTAATATTTTCAGGCTAAGTTATGAAATAGTTATTTATTGATGTGTATCTTTGACTCAACCCTTGTATAGGTATACATATTATTATACTCTTTGACTGAATCAATATGCCTATATCACAGTATAAATAACTTATATTAACAAAATGATATTAACACTGTGCCTATACTACACGCCCTAACTAAAGAACCCCCACAGGCACTACTAACTATAAATTTCTTCGTCAATGAAACGTGAACCCTTTAAATTTTACAAGTTACTCCGCTACATATAATAATTGGAGTTATTTTATTTCGCTTAATAAAATCTTTCTTTAAAATACAACAACTTGGGGCTGGGATGTCACCCTTTTCTTGCTTGCTTGCTTGCTTAATTGGAATTCCAAACCTACACCAGTACATAATGCCGCGCTCTGACATGATTGCAGCACGTAATCTAGACAAGTCTGTTGAAGGATTTTTCTAATATGATGTATTGTGACATTCACATGAAAAAATCTTTTTTGTATATCTTTTTTTTGGTTTTCTTGTAAATTTGGGAATGCAAATATATTAATATTCGATATGTCATCAGTTCCTAATACCTAGTTACCTCTTAAACGCACTCGCTACGAAAAAAATTGCAATAAGTATCAATTGAATTTACGAAATACATAATAAATATTAAGTCCGAGTGATTTATTTTAGAAATTACAATTTCACTACAGTTTTCACAAATTGTACCGTCAAAATTAGGTCCATGCGTCAAATATTTTCTTTAAAGCTTAGTTGCTAATTGTTACCTCAGAATATTTTATTGAAACATAAAGCACTATGTCATAATAGGGAAGAGGTTCCCTGCCATAAAGGCGGCGCCCGCCGGCACTCCCCTGACATTTATCCATAGCCCATAAAAATAAATATCTACCAGGCAAGCATAGCAGGCGAGAGCTCACTTTTGTAAAGGCCTCGCCGCGCCCTTCATGTCCCGATTTACATGCCAGACGCCCCACTAACCCCTTTAAATGTTACAAGTTACAACGCTGCGCTATAATAATTGGAATTATTTTATTGTGTCGCTTCTTCTTTCCTCAAAGAATCTGATGATTAAGATAATCGAAAATATAAAGTATTATATCATTAAGATTAAATCGTTTTAGCATGTCATTTATAAGGGATGTTGTGAAAAAATGAATGAGCGACTCTTATATAAATAGAGTTTGGTATTTATGTTAAATTTATTAAAGCCCAACAAAGCGATCTCTATCAGGTAAAGGTAATAAAAGATAAAATTTTAGAACATAATCGATATAACACATTGCATGCAGCCAATAAAAAAATAGCGTGATTGTCATAATTTGTTTTAAATTTGTAAAAAATATTAATTGCTGTTTTAAAGCCTTATATCGTAGCCTTATAACTATTATCAAATATTTTGAATATATAGTAGTCTGTCTATCCGCAATAAATTCAAAACCAACTGAACTCATTTTCACACATCTTCCGTCAACAGATAGAGTGATCACTGTAAACAATTTAGATTCTTTCAAGGTTTTGTATAAATTGGTTGAAATAATACTCGTATAAGTTTAACATGTTGATACGACCTTTTGTGGAGCTTTCATTGAAAAGCTTTCAGAACCCTTTGAGTTATAACATAATATAACGTAGTGTTCTGTTTTATACAGAACAATAAAACAATCTGCAATTACATATTTCTATATTTTAAATATTTCAATAACTTTGTGGTCTAACGGTTCAATTGTTGGACTTGACTGCTCATGGTCTCGGGTTCGATTTAAAAGAATTGCAAAATCAAAGATGAAAAACGTACATCTCTTAGCGCCAAGTCTCTGCGGGGTAGTCAGAGTGTCGACCTGCCCAACTTCATCAATTTTTCATCAATTATTATTATTTTCATAGAAACACGTCGGTTTTGAAGACTTTATTTCACCCTCGGATGTCATCTGAACGGTTTGGTCGTCAAATTTCAACCTAGGTCTCCCCATGTAGGCAGATACCTTATAGCCATCCACATTGACATTGTAGGTACATCTGTTTTGTCAATCTTTCGTCTAGAGTTCTTCCCACATATTTAAACAAAAGATAGATGTCCTTTTTGATTTTCACAACTTTGCGATACTTTCTTTCAATTTGACTCTTTCTATCTAATTTCGTTATAAGGACTGCTATTGACGTGTATAATACCACTGATTTTTCGAAGCGCTCTCATATCTACCACGTTTATATTACATTTATGTTTTTCTAACATAACCAACTCTCGCTTCCATAAAGTAATTTTACAGAAGAGTCTAGCGCTCTGACCAGAGATTAGTAAATATAAATATTATCTTTGCTCTGTCAAAAACTCAACCACGTACTCCATTCACTCTATTCTTAGCACACACTCTCCTATCTAAATTTGCGGAGCACCTTGTATCCCTGCCCAAAGTACTCCATTTTAATTGAAAATTACCACGCTAAAAATAGTCAGCAAGAAATAGTCCATTTTGATACCGCACCTACCCACCTTCTCCCGATTATTGAACTGAAACCAAGCGATAGTGCATGTTTTGAACACTGAGTGCGCTCTTTTTATTTTTTTGTTTTATTTGTAGTTTATTTTCTCGTAGTACTACTGTAACTGTATTATTAACATAAGCTATATCACCCAAGCAAAGTTATAATATTTTCCAATTCAAGTAATGATTATGATGATTTGATTTAAAATGCTTTTCGAATCAGAACCTAGCCCTTCATATTCTTCTTCATCAAAATGCCTTTTATTCGTCGTCTTCTGACTTCTTTGAACTGTTTGTCAATACCATTTTCCTCGCCTTTTTCTCTCCCTGTTCTAAAGGAAATGAAGGAATGACTGGAAACCTTTTCATGAACGCGTTTAGGTGTTGTATAGCCACACGTTACTGTATGTTTCCACTTTTCCACATTTAACGTCTTATGACATTTATCTTTGTAAGAATGTAATAGTTATGAACCCAATCAAACTCTCAGCTTTTGTTTTTTTTAGACGGCTAAGAAACCAATGAAATTTTCTTCAATTTCAGCTATTTTTGTATTGTAAAATCTTATAAAAGTCACACACTCTTTTCTTTCTTAAGTGTCCACACAGTTTTTTTACATTTATTAACTCACTCAATACTCCAATTAATATTATAATTTACAC
>NJDD01009643.1:16630-45589 GCA_002245505.1 Calephelis nemesis
GTAAAAAATAAAAAATGTGTGCGTGTACTAGCGTACACTCGTAAGAAGTGAAACTTCTTTATGACGTTATTTTTCAAAAAATAATTTACTAAGTATATGCAACTTTACAGAAATTGGTTAAATAAAGTTTATTGCCAATCCCTACTTCGCTGGAGAAAGTATACTTCGAATTACGCGTGGTAGGGATAAGAACAAAGATGGCGCGTAACGGAAAAATGTGACGCGTAACAAAAAATGTTACACTATTTTTTTTGCCAACCCCGATGAAGAAGTTTTACTTCAAAAAAACAATATTTTTCGGGACAAAGTTAAAACACTCATCACCGCAAAACCGGAG
This sequence comes from Calephelis nemesis, assembly GCA_002245505.1. Classification (NCBI taxonomy): domain Eukaryota; kingdom Metazoa; phylum Arthropoda; class Insecta; order Lepidoptera; family Riodinidae; genus Calephelis; species Calephelis nemesis. The sequence goes on from NJDD01009643.1 coordinate 16,968, forward strand.
TGTTATGCGGTGCAGTGTAATAGGTAAAGTAAGTGTAAATGTAATACGTAGCAGATAAAAGTGGTAAACGAAATTTTATTTATGAAAAAGACAGATGCTGACTAGTGACTAGTGGGCTACTTTGGATAATAAACACCATTTGATAGTCCCTAGATTTGTGCAACACAAAGAATAAGTTGTTAATGCAGTAAAAAATCCTTAAATGCATCCTTGATCGTAGGAATTACAGTATGAGTGAGGTTTTTTCAAAATTAAAATGTTCGATTCAATAACGTTTGTTTAAATCGAACACTATTTGTTTGTTTACATCGAACATCACCGTCGTGATTATTGTGCTTGAAGTCTCATTGCGGCATGTAGAGTATGTTGCAGTAGAACACCCATAAAAGACTACATCTCTACTAGAGTAGGAGGAATCGGCGCATGAGTACCGAAAACTATTCGACCTCAATTTTTTTAATGCGATCGTCTTCAAATTGCCCTCCTAATGATATAAATGCATGTTGCCATGGCGCAACCTGGTGCCATATTGTTTAAACCGAAATTGTTTAAACAATTGCAAGGAATTGTTATTTTTTAACCGGACAATTTTTTTTTTACATTCTTCATTAAAATACCAATAAAAAGGTTCTATGACTTTTAACGATAAAGTTAATATTTTTAAAGATATGAATTTTTTAAAGTTCGAAAAATCTCAAATTTGGGTACTTTCGACCCATGAAAAATATATTTAAAAAAAACATGATATCTAAGTAATATTTTTTTTAATTCTCTATACAATTGTTAATAATATTGTAAAAAGAGATTAAAAAAAATTCATTTTTTTTCAATTTTTTTCTAAAATCAATTTTTCAAAAGTTATTCAAGCATTTTATACTTTTTTTATTTAAGCATAAATCGAAACATGTAATTAAAATTACCTTTTTATCAGTTTATATTACTTTTTTGTTATTATCATACATATAAATGCAAAAATTACTATTCTATATGTTTTATGTAAAATATTATCTGTAAATTTATTAAAAACAAATTATAGACAGTTTAATTATTAACAACATTACTCTCTTTAACAATCTTGATAAAGTATTAGTTTTTAAGATAAATGATACGCAACGCATGAGTCAGAGAGACAGCGATACTTAAAAGGTAAGCGATGCATACTTGTGATCGCGTGATCGTGTGAAAAATATTAAATCTATCGTTAAAGGTCATAGGACCTTTTTCATTGGTATTTTAATGAAGAATATAAAAAAAATGTTCGGTTGAAAAATAACAATTCCTTGCAATTGTTTAAACAATTTCGGTTTAAACAATATGGCACCAGGTTGCGCCATGGCAACATGCATTTATATCATTAGGAGGGCAATTTGAAGACGATCGCATTAAAAAAATTGAGGTCGAATAGTTTTCGGTACTCATGCGCCGATTCCTCCTACTCTATAAGGATACCAAGAGATTCTAGGCCGTTGTCTTACCAATTGTGGAAATTCTCGGATTATCGTCAATTTGCACCCTTCTACGATGAAAGCTATTAAATTATACTATAATTTTATGCTAGAGAGATCCATCTCCAATCTGGGAACAGTACTCCATGTTTAATAAGGAGCGTTGAAGAAATACGATGGTTTCCATAATCAAAATCCATTTTGATGTTGTGCCCTTTTCAAGCTGGTCTGGTTATTCGTAAATTTCGCAAACAAATGTAAAGAGAGGAGCTACGTATGAGCTTCTTAAATACAAATAAATTTATGTTTATCTAGCTACCTTGTGCTGCAGTTACGCCAACGCCCTTATCTGTTTTTATTTTTATTGAGCCGATTGCATTGCCGCCAAAACTCCCTTGTTTTTTTTAAATTTTTTTTAGTTGATTTGCCCCTTTCTAGGGCTGGCTAAGACCTTTGGGCCATACTGCCACGTCTTCTTTATAATTACTAATTTCTTCATAATTATTTCATTTGAGACGTTCACTGAACAAAACAAAACTAATTCCCACCCAAATGAACTAATTTCACTCAATATAAACTCGAAATTTATAATATGTAATGAAAAAATACGACCATCTTCATTCACGATGCCGCCAAAACTCCGTTTTTTTAAGATAATTTGCCCCCTCGGCCGGGCCGGCTAAGACCTTTAGGCCATGTTGCCACGTCTTCCGTATTAATAAATGCTTTTATAACAGTTATTAAGTCATTCAGGTCATAAGTTATAAGTCAAATTATGTCAGTATGTTTAAATTTCTTTGATATTAGTTAGTAAAAAAATGTATGCATGCGTGTACTAGCGTACACTCGTAAGAAGTGAAGAAGTTCAACTTTTTTATGACGTTATTTTTCAAAAAATAATTTACTATAATATGCAACTTTACAGAAGTTGGTTAAATAAAGTTTATTGCCAATCCCTACTCCGCTGGAGAAAGTATACTTCGATAAGAACAAAGATGGCGCGTAACGGAAAAATGTGACGCGTAACGAAAAAATGTTACACTAAATTTTTTTCCAACCCCGATAAAGAAATTTCACTTTAAAAAAATAATTGTAGTCTGATTAAATAGAATCCTTAAGTAAGAATTATCTTTTCATTATCATTTATAATTCAATTTTAACAAGACAGCACTTTGATTAAAATTTTATAAATGATTAATTTTTAAACGTAATTTTATTTTACTTTCAGCATTCTCCTAAGTTAATATTAATGTTGCACTCATCGACCATACAATCTGTGGTCGATGGTTGCACTTTACATAATTCGTAATGCAATTGAACCGACTAGTTGGTAGGTAAATTGATTTGATGATGACTGATTGATGACTCTCCTTAGGGAACTTTTCATTAAAAAAAATAAACTATCTTTAGAGATAGTTTATTTTTTTTAATGAAAAGTTTGTATTTTATGTAACAAACGCAACGCACATAATGATGACATGTGTCATACCATACATGAGATTTGGATTTATGTTAAATTAGCTTTTACCCGCGACTTCGAAAGCATATTGAAGTGATTTTTGTGGTTAGTGATGAGTACAAAAGATTTTCCCGGACTAAAATGTAAGCTAAGCGTTGACCCAGGCTCTATACAAATGTCAGTAGTTTTTGTGTGAAAACATACAGACAAACTGACAAAAAAAATAATGATACTAGTTTTGGGTTATGAAGGATATTCATGCAACACCTAGCAATCATTGTTTTTATGTTTTAAATTTGTTATTGATATAGAGATGTTATACAACTTTCCAATGACCTTCAATATTTGCAATTATAATAAAAAACATGAAACATTAGTGTCGAGAAAAATTAAAACAAAATAAAATAAAAGTATTTATTTTGGAATGTTAAACATTAAACAGGTTCCCCGCACCGTACAATGTCCTAACTGCTGGCTGCATCACTGCAACAAGGGGCAGTGACCGCGATAAATGCACTTCTTGCTTCTATTCCTCACTGCACTGAGCGCCTGGTGTCGTGGCCGCATGCATCGGCTCGCCACGCGAGCCACTTGGCAACATTATTTTTATATAAATAAAAATAGTATGTAAACATAAACCAATCAGTTTCAATAAGAGATTATAACTGACTAGCCATCGAATTATAGGAATTACTGGACTTATCAACTCTACAATTTTATAGTGACCAACGAGATATGATACCAATGTCGACTACAAAAGGCGTTAAGTACTTTTTAATTAAACTTGGCAATTTTAACGCCATAACGATCTACAATTTAATCTCTATAATTACATTATATTATTATCGTAGTTTTGATCCCGTTTTTTCTTAATGTTTGGACATAGAGACCCCACGAACTCTAGCATAATAATATTCAAGTTAGAAATAAACCTTTTCATGCTAAATATTAATCGACATAAAATTAATTATATGACTTAAGTTTAAGTTTTGGTCGTAATTTAATGTATATTAAGTAATCAAATTTTAGAAATATCGTAATCATCATTGTTATTTTAAACTAATTATTAGTACTAACCTACATTTAATTTCAAAACTTCAGACAGTTCATATTGTCCTGGTGATTTGGATTCAATAATATTAAACCCTTTCGCATAACTAGGTGATAAATAATTTAATAATAAAAACTATTATTAATAAAAAAAGAAATTCACAACTATCTGGAAAATATTGCAAAATCATAGTCGTTTAGAATGTCGCGCAACAATAAGACATTGTAGTAGGAAATATTATACGTGCAGTTCATTCTTGATAAAAGTACCTTCTCTGATTTATAATGCACGGGTACCTGAGGGTTCTGCTGTCTCCATAGTGACACCCACGCTCATTCGGTTTCCCCGCCTACTCACACTTTGCAGCACACTTCAAATATTACACTGCGAAAGGTAATACTTTGCAATGTATGAACTCCTGTTAGTACTACAATGTTGCTTTCAGGAAAGGCACTGTGCGCACTCAAAAGCGCAAACAGCACACCAGTCTCGCTCACTGTCGCACAACTCAAGTTGTTATTAAACTCGCCCAACGCTTATTGCTCATGCACTTACTGGTGCGTACCACCAAATTATGCTACCTTAATACATGTTCAGCCTTATTTACGCATATCATTATTCCTGATTCCGTATCTGCCGCGTATCTTTTTCATTTGTAATTTATAAAATAAACGTGAAAAAGGGCGTAAAAACAATATTATTTATTTAGAATTATATGATACGCAGGCGCGACGCAAGTTAAGCTATTGGTTGATCTTGATTCTCTATTGAATGAAAATCGTTCCCGTTCACTTATCCCAGATTCCGGAACCAATACACTGTGCTCTATAGCTTTGAATTCGTATTGAGGGATATCGATTACCGTTCAGTTAAGCTTCTAGTTGTCTATGGGGCCTTGGTATTTTCCGAACGGTTTGACATTATCGATAATCGTCAATACATTTCCAATGCAAGCCAATTTTTTCATCTTTCACAAATATAAATAATTAATGTTCTCGTAGGGACGGTTTGTTATACATACCTGTAAAAAGTCTCTACCAGCAATATAAATAGTTGATCTCTTATCAAAAATTAGGTACTCAAGAATCATTTTATTTTCCAAAGTTAGATAGATATTATAAAAAAAGGACGCGTTTATTGGCACGAAAGAATTACTTAATACTTATCTATGTATATTATGTATTATATTGTTGAGCGCATTTAGTAAAGACACGCTCTCTTGATAAAGAGTATTTATTTGGACAAGCTTCAATCACATTACCGTACTTCAAGACGTACTTTAAACTCAATTTTCATATAATATTAATTTAAATCAATTCTGTTAAAAGATAGTTCGATTGACCCTTTTGATGTATTTGGTATTTTAAGCTCATCGACCACACATCAGATTGGGATGTATGGTCGATGTTTAAGCTACAAAGTAAACTGTTAGATAATATTTTAATACGAGTATGATTTTAATGAAATAAAAAATATTCACTCCGAAACATGTGAGTGAAAAAGATGTCATAAAATTATTTAATCATACGAACTCTACAACATTGAAGTGTGTAAATTTTAATGTATTATTTTAATTTTAAATTTCATTACATACAATTTTAAAATAAATAAATTTAACTTTATCAACCGTAAATTAACACCGTTTACCAACCTTGTCAGTCAGGAGGGAATATAACCCGTCGACCAGGGACAATATAATATAACATAATATCTGCCTTGTACTACCACAGTTGCCAAACCTATTCATGAGTTGAAACGGCGAAACAAACTTCCCGGCAACCATGATTTTTGTAATTATATTAATCATTATTACCAATATTTTATTATTAATGATTGTCTGCAAGAAAATCTTTGAAACTGTATTATGTTTCCAGCAAGACACGTACCTTCTTTCGTAATATTTTATTTCAAGTGTTTTAGATAATATTATTAATAATTTGATAGTAGGTATAATTTATACGAAATGGACATGCAATCGTTTTTTTTATGATATTGAAAGGCAAACAGATATGATATTGGAAGGCAGACAGATTTCCTGATGGTAAGAAATTCACGCGGCCTAGAGACACCAAAGGTAGTAACGGTGAGTTGCCAACCTAAGACCGGGACGTTGGGCCTCGAGCTAAAGTAAGTTTACCGGCTACCTTATCCTCAGAACTGGAACACGTTAAGGACAAGTATCAACGCTATGGCAGCAGGAATAAGTAAGGCGGTGGTACCAATCCGGACGACTCAAATTCGACGAAATTCAAAATTAATTTTGGAACAACCTGATACGATTATATTGAGAATAAAAAGAGCTTTCAGTTCATATTTTAACTCTATTAACTAACTGAAATAACGTTTGCGTATCTATCAGTTGAATATATTTCGCATGTTCATAGTTGCACAAAGAGATTCGTAGATGACTTTTATTGTTTCTATTATTTATAGTAAGTAAGCTAAACTTATACTTTTATAAACCTTCCTGCCGCCATACAATCCATTTACCAGTGCAATCACTGTCACTATGGCGGCAGGAAGATGTTTTGGAAATAACACCTAGGAGGACAACTTATGCTAAAGATTAAACACAAAAATGTTTAGGATATAATGATTAAGTTAAGGACAGGCAAAATCACCAAACTAAATGTTATGATCACCTAATTTAATGAATTTTCCACCTTGATTTATTTGAAGATTGTTTGGGCTAATATATTTTTTGATCAAAGCTAAGTCTAGAGTATTTTTTAAATGTACCCGCTTTCCACAAACCTAGGAATTTTTAAATATTAGATTACTATCGGGCAATCATGAAAATGTTCTGAGCTCTTACCACCAGTTTAGGGTTTGTCGAATTTACTGTACTCGCTAGTGTCTACACAAATTATTTATATGAAAACTTTAAATAGCGCCTCTAACCAGGATTACTAAATTTTTAGACCAAAAGTTCTGTAGATTTTGATACGTCAATTACTAAACGTAATCTATACCAACTCATGGTAAAGGCTCTGGCAGCGATCACCGTTGCATAATTTGCAGCTTTGTGGGAACGGATTAGTCGGATTGTCTAAATAGCCCTTAGTGCCATGAGTATATTATACTTTTTCAATAGACAGTTACAACCAGCGAGATAGGCTTGAAGTTTACTTTTACTTTTAAATTTTTGAAAGAATATCCTCAAAAATTTTATGTTGCGTAAACGGGTTTTGATTTAAATAGATCTTTTTTTTTAAATCGGAAGGTAAGAATGACCCTCCAAATTTTATGCTAGTTTTAATCCTACCAGTCTTAAGAATTTTTTTTTTGGAAAAGGTTGTACCTAAGTATATTAACCAAATACTTTCTTTTGTGATACGTTTTAAATGGAAAAGAGCTTTATTTCACACATCTTGTTGACTGGTAATGCAGTCGTTGGGTTTGTTAATGATATCTTCAGTTTACGTGTTAGGTATTTTATTGAATTAGGCGTTACTTTCCGCCTTTATTTTTCTATTTCCGCGTAAGCTGTGCAATTGTTTGGGCAAATAATCCTCCAAATGACGCAGAATGTGACAAGCCTAACGCTCTCACCGCCTACCTCCGCGACCAGAACACGAATAAAGGAAGAACTCGGGAATTAATATAAATTGTCACGTCCTTCGCATGTGACAACCCTACCTAAAGTTCCCACCTCCCACCTCCGCGACCCGAACACGAATAGAGTCCGAACTCGAGAAACAAAACCACTTATCACGTTCTTCGCCAACTTTGTCGAAGAACTCACCACAGAGAACACCAAATCGCACTCCACGTACGTTTTGCCTCGACACCGAAGCATCCTCAGGAAATCGACCTTACCGTACAAACGACGACACACGAGTCGCGACTCGATTCACAGGGTTCAAATAAATTGGTAAGGAAATTATCTTCATACATATAAAAGAAAGAGTTTTAGTTGGTAGTCATGACATTTAGAAAACTTGCAAATGAAATGACCCCCACCTTGACGAACACCGACGTCACAACTCGAATCACTTACATAAGACACGATGACACTTAACTACGCGACGTTACTTGGTACACCAAGTAATATGAAATATCTCAGTGTGTTAAATAAAAACATCGATTGAAAGGTGTTTTGCTTCTTTTACCGGTTTTCCGATTCGATCAATGCGAATGAGTTTAAAACAAAAAAGATGAGAACCGCTTCTTGGAAGGCAAGGCTTTAACCATGATTGATTGATGTCAAATGGGATCTTTTCGTTGATTAACATTAAGTATTGGGTACCTGCTTAACATATATATAGGAATTTGGAAAGCGAAACGGCAAAAGGATATCGTAGTATCATATACAAAGAATATTTAATCAAATGCTTTTGATGTTATTTTTCGTTTAATATAAATGTTATTTATTTAATTTTATTTTTTAAAGAAGCAACTCTCTCTTTAGTTAACAGTTAAGTTTAAAAATGAAATAATGCACATATATATTTTAAAACTTCAAGTATGAAAATTCGATAATAAGGCTACTATAAAAAATAAGGAAAAAAAGAAGCTATTTTGTAAAATAAGTAATTCCTCGCTAAAAACGATGCGGTTTAAGCTGTAGGTATATTGTAAGACCCTGGCCTGAATGCGTTTTTACGTCTTGCGTAAGGTAAGCTCTTGCTATTGGCCGAAGAAACTCCGCCCAGTGCGTAACCAAACCTTGATATTCGACAGGCCCTTAGACGGCCCTTTCTATCTCCTCATAATCTTTGTATTCCTAGTATACTGTGTTTTATTATAAATAATTTAAAGGGCTCTTTCCTCCTTATCGATAAATATTATAAATATTTGGTTTTAATGGCCCTAAACACATTTAATAACTATTAACATCAACTGATGTATGTTCATTTACTCAAGATTTCTGTAAATCTTATCAATCTATGTACGTACAATATATATACCTAAGTAGTTTTTTGTGGTTATCATTCCTTAGATTATAAGAAAAACTATTATAACGTACTAGAAATAAAAATTAATGCGAGACTTTTTTGCATAATGTTCTAAAATCGAGCGAAGTGTAAATAAATGACCAACTAAAGGGTCTTAAAACAAAAAATAATAGGCATGTCACTTCCAATGACTTTGTATACGAGGTTATCATGGTGGCCGAGGAGCTGTTTCGAAGGGCTTTTTGAACTTGCCTGCAGTTGCCCATGGCAGAATTTTCACTTTATCATCATTGGTCATAACCGGTTTTGTTTCATTCTCTAATCAACACTCACAATCAACACAATATCACGCTGTTAGTTTAGACATAATATTATTAACTGAACTAACTCTTGAAATTATTGTTATACCACTCAGTCCGCTCAAAAGATTAAACACCACTATATTCATTATCGAGTGGCAACGTTTTATCGACGTACAGAATAATGTCGATTTCCGTTTAAGTACTTTAGCAAGTAAATTAAATTATTTTAATTATACTAATTTAAATTATTCTGTAGTTTAGTAGATAAGTAAAAGAAGGTACTAATGTAATTTACATATATAACGTAATTACTTAAGTCCGTATATAAGTAGAGCGGGTGCAATTATTAATTTTTAAATTAAATTTATGTTTAATCAAGATCTATATATATATATATAGAATAGATAAAAGAATCCGTTAAAATAATTTATTGTTTACTGTTAACTAAATACTAATAATTTGCTAACATTGAGTTCATATGTAAGACTTGCCTTAATGACATATCCCATTCCAATTTACTTGAAATCGAGATTTGAAAGTAATCATACTGATGTCAGAGTAATCACATAAATTTTCTAGTACCCTCGATGCAAATAAAGAAATTGTAAATTTCATCAACTCAAACGTTACATATAACGCTATATTTAACGTTACATTTAGCTTAATCTCTGGGAACTTGAATATGCACTAAATTTTAAAAAGACAAAAGACAGCGTACAAACTTACAAACATTCGTTTTTAAGATAGAGCCTCTTTTATACCGTGATCTTTGTGGTTACCATAAGCTCTTAAAACAGTTTTATGCCAATATCATATATATAATAATAATAATTGTTATCGGAGAAATACAACCTTACCACGTACACAATAAAGTTGTTTATAAAGGCGGACATTAAGCAAAATGAAAATAATACTGCTATAAGCATTCATGGTAGGGCCCCTGAATGTTATACAACAATTATTAAGTTATAGTTTTTAATAACCTTTTCCTTTTTTGTTTTTAAACCCGTCAAAATCAACCTGAAAAACTACATGTGATTTTGGTCGGTGGAAGGCAGTTTGCATTGAGCTTAGATAAAGAGTTAAGAGATAAGAGTTTTAAGTTTTAAGTTTAAGACAGTTTTAAGTTTAAATTGATGCACAATTCAACCCCTAACTAAAAATTAACCAACTTCTAAGAAAGGAGAAGGTTATATATTTGACTTCTATTTTTATATATGTGTATTTTTTTATTATGTATGATAACCGATTTGAAAATGCTTTCTTTGATAGAACTTACTTCCGATGTGGTGATGAAATCCCAGCAAGAACTAGGAAAATACTCATTTTTTGTGTTTTTAAATGACATTAAAGTGAAATCGAAATCGGTTTTTTGCAGTTTTACAAGCCTTTAACTTTAAACTGTGCGCTTAGACGACATAAGTTGTTTTTTTTTTTGTAGCTTTGCTGCTAAATTACATTCGAATATAAACACAAGGCATTATTGTTGTTATTGTAATAGTAAGTTATTTTATTTTATTTAAATAATACTGTGTACATGCTAACAATAAAAAAATATTTTTATGGGATAAGGCAGCAAATCAAAGGACACGACGCTACTATAAACGAGACAGACCATTTGTCTAAATATACGCTAATATTAGAAAATTTTAAGTTAGTTTAGATTTAGCGGTGACACAACAAAATCGGCACCAATATTATTGTGCCAATATCATACGAGTCAACTATCCTACCTATCTATCCCTTTAAACAGAAAACGGCCGAGCCTACTTTTTAAATATGGTAGTTGGAGTATGTATGCAAAGCCTTCTTACCCGTTACATACGTGGACATAAGATACTACCACCAGAGATCTTATTGGAAATGGCTCATTTAACCCTCTACGCGTAGGTAGTTAGGTCCGATCTTTATAGCGAATACGTTACTTTAATAATGAATTGAATTTCATTAAAACCCAACTACATAAAAAAAACATAAACAAATAAACAAAGATGGCCTCACGTGAATCTATATTACTAGGGCGCCAGAAACCGAAAGCGATGTCAAAGAATGTTAACCACGATGATAACATTCTTTGCATGCATTTTTCGATTGACATTTTACAGGCAGTGATATTATTTTGCTACTAAAATATAACATAAACAGCTAGTCAATATCCGCGACTTTTCCCTAGCGGCTGTAAACCACTAAATTGTTTTCTTGAATTGCACATAATTTATGTAACCAGATGGGAAAGTAAGGTTGGTAACAATTTGGCTTACATTTTAATGTGGGCTTTAAACAATTTAATTTGATCAAAACCTCTCCAGCAATTTTATTGTAATGCAAATAGACAAAAATCCCAAAAAAATGTTAAGGACTAAGGAGCGTCTTTAGAACCTAACCCAACCTAACAACCTGAAACCCAGTTTTAAGTAATATTTTTTTAATGATATTGGAAGGCAAACAAGCAGATGAATTTCCTGATGGTAAGAAATTCCCACCACGTGGAGACTGGTAATGGAGCGCTGTCAACCTGAGGCCGGGGTGTAAGGCCTCGAGCAAAAGTAAGTTTACCGGCTACCTTACCCTCCGAACCGGAACACGTCGAGTACCTAATCACTCCCGAAATGAACTCACGCCAATGAACAGCTTTGCCAGAGCATCGCTTGGTGCTTATGATTGTAGTGTAATCTAAGATGTTTTAGTTTCTATCAAACAGATATTAAAGAAACTCGTTTTGTAAGTTTAACCCAGGTCCAATGTAGTAAGCTGATACCAGTTTAAAATTCATCCATAGTGATGATAGTGATGATGATTAAGTGAGAGGTCAAGGAACGAGCACACAGCTCTCCTGGTGGACAAAACTACCATGACCTATAGACTCCATAGACGCTACAGGTTCGTCGCTGTCCTGAAGCCGGAATGTTAGAACTATTTGTGCTAGTCTAGCGGCTTCCCCTTCCTACCCTCAAGACCGGAACATGACAGAGTTATTATTGCGGCAGAAATAGTTAAGGCGGTAGATCTCTACCCGTCCAAGTTGCTACACAGCACTCCACTACCATCAGTTTTGTTGCTAATTAGCATTGTATTTAATTTAAGTGCATTGCATTGGATTTAAGTTTTAGAAAAAAAAATTATAGAACAACGTAGAGTCAATTCAAACGGTGACAAGATTAGTGCTAGATCACTTGCAAACAGTAATCATATTTTTAAAGTTTATAGCGTGTCCCGAATATATTAATCATATCACTAATGAAGAATAATTCTTTATAATCCCAGCCGTCGTGTATACGTGCCAATGGTAGAGCAAGTTTGGTACTGGCAAATACGATCAAATCGCTTTTAATGTATCGGTTGGACAATTCTTAAATTAATATAATTTTATGATTCTTGTATGTCTATGGCTGTTACATATTGAAAGAAAAAAGAGCCAATGCGTTTAAAAAAGTACATGTAGAGCTAGAACTATTAACTATTTTATATATTTAATAAAAAGCTTTGTTACAGTCGCTATACGTAAATAAATAAACAAGTCCATTAATTCATGTACAGTAACGTTGTTATCTTATACGTAGTAAACACGCACACTATTGAAAACAGAGTGATCCATACGCATTCAAAGCAACACCCCTAAACCTAACGAGGGGATCACACAGTACATACAGGCGCGGCATGTGTGACATTAACGTCTGTAATCTTATGCAACCCTGGTATATGTAGCCCACATGTTCAACCCTTTCAACACACATGTCATTTCTGGTTTTTTGTTACGAAAATGCCATTCATTTGTGAGCACCTGAGCAGTTGGCGCCTCGCGTAGTAGTAGTAGCAGCATCTTAATAATATTATTATGTGACATGAATCGAGCTCACTCCTCTCAACAGTTTTAACAGGGATGATGATACAATCTGCATTAAAAAATACAACATACTGAGATATATATAAAATACCATCTTGCCCTCCTATTTGTTCATTTATATCGCTGTCGCGTCCACCATCACACACGCCCATAACGCAGTGACATGCGTCAATAGCAACGGTGGTACTAAGATTACAGAAACACAAAAAAGATTTAACAAAGCCTATTATTATACCTGCATATTTTAATTTCCCTGTGTTGGTCTAGATAGAATCCTGCTGAGGTAGACCAAATATCTTCCTGCCAGGCAGCTCTAAAAAGCGAGCAAAGGTTAAATGGGTCATTACCAACAAGACCACTGGTGGGCGAGTGCCATACTGAATCTGGTCCGTGACTGGGGACACCTATTTCTGCCGCCATAATGAAGAGAGTGAGAGTGTCATGTTCCGGCCCGGAGGGTAGAGTCCCAGGTAGATTTGCACAATATTAGTGTTTCCAGTTTTCTGATTGCGAAGTGTATAATTTTGTACCTAATATCTAACGTAACGTAATAAAGATAAATTTTATGATCCCAGTTATTGTTATAGGACAGTTCACAGTATAGCATTAATCGCTTTGTCTCATTTTATTCGCTTTCACTATATTTACACTATATTTACAGTTTACAGTTGTTCAAAAATTTTCTTTTTTCGGTGTTCCTACAAACTTTTAACAACATTGCTGATACCACATATTCTATTATTGAATATTATTCTATTATACAACAACCTCAAAGTAAATCAATAATATTAATTATATGACCAATGTCTTATAATAGAGCCAATCGAGATTCTTATTCCATAAAAAGAACAAGCATATAAAGGGTAAAAAAGCTTGATTTCTTGAAGGGGTTTGAGCAGATCAAGAGATTCGATGCATCCTTAGAGGGTTTTTTCGATTTGAGTTTACTAGGTACCTGTGGCAATAAATCTTAGAACAAAGGCGTGCCTTTCCTTTGGCAGATAAATAATTAAACGCCATCATGGTCATTACGCAGACACTCATGAAACTCTTGAGACGGTTAAGCGAGACCGAAATGTATGGTTGTTGTGTGGCTCCCGAATATAGAGATCAGTATCCTTTGGCATTGTAACATTTGAGTATAGTACCTACTCTGTCAAGAAAGTACCGAGAAAATATCTGTTTATTCATCAAAATTTATTCTATCATCTTCGAACTATATTTCTTCAAACTATATTACTTACGCTAGCGAAAAGTCCAATCAATAAACATTTTTTCAATGCTGTTTTCGGAATTCAGTTCTCGCCTCAAATTCTCTTTTATATCTTCTACCGATTGAAAAATGGTGCCACGAAGGATTAAGTTGAGTTAAGAAAAAGGAAAGAAGTCGGCGGAAGCCATATTTGGTGAACACGATGGTTGCTCATGTGCAAAGCCGCGTTTCTGTGGTGCAACCTCCAAGAATTTTCTTTTCACAAATCTGGCCTTTTTCGTCAAATTTTCTATCTTAAACGCTCAATAATATTCCTTATTTACCATTTGACCTTCCGGCAAGAATTCCGATTGCATAACACCGTGACAGTCAAAGAAAACCCTAAACATGACCTTCACTTTTGAACGAGTTTGTTTTCACTTTTGAACTTTTGAACGAGAAGCTTGTTGACTAGTTTGCATGTCAAAATTATAAACCCATGTCTTACCACCAATGACAATGCGTTTCATGAATGTTGGATTGGAAATGACTTGTTCTAGCATGTCCTCAGAAAGTCTCATATGATTGAGATTTTGGAGAAAATTCAGGTCTTTGGCCGAGCGGCAACTAATTTCATATCCAAATGATTAGTTAAAATGATACGGATTGACTCGTGAGATACAGAAAGTTCGGCGGCGATCTTTCTCAAAGTTGAATGAAAATTTTCAGTCACCGTTCCCTTCACTTTTGCGATGTTAACTTTAATTGCAGACGTTGATGACTTATTAAATTCTGCATCACATCTATACAGCTTTTGAACGCTTTGTGCCACTCATAAGCACGAGTTTTGATAAAGTCCCTTAAAATTTTCATTAACTCGAAATACTAAATTCCATTGGCGATCTAAAATTTAAGACAAACTCTTTCTACGGTGATTATGTCTATTACGAAATTCGCAATACCCACTTAAAAATTATGTAAATGAAAACAGTTGGAAAACAGTTGTGCTAATCTAACAATAAAAATAAATCAAAATGTTGCAGTTGGAACTATAAACAAACAACCCATTCCCCATACTAATTGTTTGACTGAATAACACCTCGCATAGCTAAGGATGATGAAAATATTTTTGTTAGTTTTAGCTCCATGAAAGCATGTTAAGAACAATAAAGCGCAACCGTAAATCGTAAAGCGCTTTAATTTTAAACTGCGTCAATAGTCTAGTTTAGGAATAAAGTCGCTGTATACACGGACTTATGGTTGCTTATGGACAGACGCATAGTACTTCGAATACAAAAAGGATTCCGTTTTGGCCATTCAGTCGTCTGTCTACAGAAACAGTAATATTAAAAAATATTATTTATTTTGTATGAGTGTATATTGAAGGAAGTATCCGGCAAAATTTTTAGCAAGCTACTAGGAGTCTATGAAACAATAGAAAAACGTTTAAATGATTTGTTATGACTTCAAACGTATAAACTTCTACTAATGAATAGGAACCTAATACTTTCAGTTTGTTTTATCCACCTTCTACATATTTTGTTACGCCTAGTAGATATGAAATAAATAAATTGTGGTTATTGTTATAAACATTAGGCAATTTGTCAAAAGTGGTGATTGATGCAAAGCCCGGTGAAGTTGTGAAAACCGCGAGGTTGGCAACACAATAGTCATTCAAAAAAAAAAGGTGATTGATAATGAATATTAATTATGATTAAACATATTCTGGTTTCGATACAGCCTCGGACGAAAGTTATTTTTTTTAATCAATAGCTGTTTTTAACTAAATGTACTGTATGTAGTTAAGGTTTCATTTTAAAATAGTATTATCACTCAGTAATTTCGACATCAGTGGTTGTAATTATCGAAGAAAAAAAGCAAGTTCTAGGTACTCCTGATTAGAAGTAAGTAATAATTATTCCCCGTGAAACGGAGTCTCACAATCACACCCAGAGACATTAGTTATCATTTAATTAGTCTTTATTAAGTTGACATTTTCAGTACGAAATCGTGGCTTAATGATAGACTAAATGTTAATTATTGTCTCTGAGTGCGACCGTAAATCGTTCTTTTAAGTTTTATGTGACTTTTATTGAAGTGATTTTTCTTTATCGACATCATCGTATACCTACTTATATTACCGTGTTGACGTATGAGAGAAATTTTCCATCACATTTCTCTGTTACGGTTATTGACCTCTAGTTATGCTCAACAGAAACCTCTACTGATGCTGAATGTCGGGATTTTTGTTTCGACGACATCGTGAAAAAAATGTTATAATAATTACATATAGCGCTTTTTTAAGTGAAATTTTAACGAAAAATGATGCCTTCAAGAAGTTAACTTCTTATGTGTGTACATTAATACACACATATTTTATTTGTTTACAAATTAGTGCAATAAAATCTATAGCGAATGATTAAATAAAATGCAAAATTTAAAATAGCATTTTATGTACTAACATGTTCTTAACTTTAATCAACGCATTAGGTAGGTAATCAGGAGTGAACGGATGGATCAATTTTGCTACTACTTTTTCTGTACATTAATTATTGTCAGGAAAAGTTTTATGTGATAAATAGATTTATATTTATAGCTGAGCAGAGGACTTAGGGTTAGTTAGTAAAAAATATTAAATAAATAAATATTCCTGGAAAAGTCACACAATTTTAATCTAACACAAAAGTAAGCCAATAATTATGTGCTTGTGTTATGAGTGTTGGTCAATGATTCTAAAAGTAGAAACACTTAAATAGATATCAGAATACATTTAATAAACCCGGAAATGCAGACATCTAAATGTTCATCACACAAATGCCTGCCCCCGTCTGGAATCAAACCAACAATAAATCAACACTTTGTACTACTGATGTTAAATATCGAAAACTAAATTTTAATCCGTACATTCCGAGCAACTTAGAATGCCTACATATATATTTTTTTATTTAGTCTATGATTTTTTAAATTTAGATAAACCTTGCCATTACGAAAGTTACAAAAGAAAATAAGTAAAAATTCTCAGATCAAGACCCAATTTATTAAAAAGAACAATCAAAATTGTTTTTGTTTTGACAGAGTAATCACCAAACATCAAAAAAAAACATACAGTCAAATTGAGAATCTCCTTTTCTGGTGATGATTAGAGAAATTATTAAATCTTTATTGAGACCGATGCGATGGTAGGCTTAATAGGGATTGCGTCATATGACGTCAAGTTTTACCAGGGATTCATGACGCACGGGAAGGTACATAAATGAGTTGACTTACTTTAGCACCTAGCTGTACAATAAGCTAACAGCCAATTTGAACGAGTTATCTACAAAGACATGAGCCTAAAAGAGAAGAGCCTTTTTTTATTTTTCCCATGGGCATTTTTTTATGATATTGGAAGGCAAACAAGCAGACGGATTTCCCATTGGTAAGAAATTTACGTCGGCTAGAGAAACCAAAGGTTATAATGGTGCGTTACCAACCGGGGACTGAAAAGTAAGTTTACCTTCCGAACAGAAACACCTCAACGGCAAGCATTGACGTTATAGCGGCAGGAAAAGGTAAGGCGGTGGTAGCAATCCGGTCAAGTCGCTGCGAAACTCTATACCATTTAGCCATTCGCCTTTAGTCAAGTTTGATTTTTTTAAACATATTTGCATCAAGTTGTTACCGGATTTTGCAAATGTGGGTTTAAATTATTCAAAAGGGGTATTACTAATTGTTAAATTAAACATTTAGGTTTTTATTGAAATAGTACTTCACTTGTGGAATTTAACTGAACAAAAGTTAAACAAAATGCCACCAAACATTCTGTAATTCTAGACAACAATGACGTATGAAATTCAAGAATTAAGAAAAACTGTGTTCATATTTTCTCTTGTTACCTTGATGATAAGTGTAAAGTAAGTTGTCTTTATTCACTATTGAAAAAATAAGAGAAGTTGTCTAGGTACTGATCTTATGGTATCCCCATCTGTTAACTTAGTTATTCAAAGTATTTATAAATAATTTTAGTGTTTACTACGTTAGTACCAACAGACCATACACAAACAGATATCATAACTTTAGTAGAAATCATAACTTTTCTTCTTTAACTTTAACTAAAGCAAGCGGTAACGTGGCTATAAGTCTGTACAGTAAGGCTGTAAGACAGTACAGTAAGAGTGGTCTTAAGAATCTAGACTTCCTACCTATTTACCAAATGGATCAATAGTAAGTAGATATTTTATATTTTTTTGAATAATTTGCTCGTTTTCGGGAAATTGTTAATTTCAGAACAGAGGCAAATTACAATTTTTTATAAACTAGTTACGATAAGTGTTTCAAAACCTGAGATGCTTGCCTTAAAATATACCTACTCTTTAATTTCTTCATACTTAAACCTGTTTGCCAACTGGTTAACCAGTAGCTAGAAATTTTGCAGAATACTTTTTTCGTTGTGCAGCGAAACTTCAATTTTTAAATTATTTTTGTTTGCTTGTTTTCTGGAAATTCTATTTTAATTGTTTCAGAACCGATGTGAATTACCATTAGTTAAATTAGAGAAAATACTTAAAACTATGAAATACTGGCTTTATAATATGATTTTCTTGATGTTCTTTAAATATTTTCATACTAAAATCGCCATTTCAAAATCTAAGTTATCTTCTTTGTATCCGTCGTATAATTGATATAAATTGATGATTAAATCAATACGGTATGAAGCATGTATTATTTATTTTGAATAGTGACATGAAGAGGTTATTCATTTATTTACTTTTTTTTATTTATATGTAGTCTAAAATACGTCAGCAGTATAATGTTTTTTGCTTACACAGCAATCATGGATCTTGGTGACAAAAATACACAAGATTAACATTAATATGCTTTATAAGACTAGTGTTTCCAAAACACGATTCATTTCACTTTGCTCGATAGAAAAAAATCAAAAATTAACCCTAATTTTGAAAGCAAAACCCAACTGTCTACTTCAGTTATTATGAAAATATCGACACCAGATTTTACATAAACATAGATAAGTTCTATACCTAAAAGATAAGAGTTTCAGTTTTTATACCTTTTTTCATATTACTTTTATAGTGTCAAAAATAGTGATTTGTCGCTTAAGACATTTACTTTAGAGCGCAATATTTCACAGTAATCATGGAACGGGGGAGTGCGGCGATTGGCTCTTCTGGCTGACTAAGTATGAGGACTTAAGCTTTTATTTAAATTGGCCTGTTTATTAGTTAGTTTGCAAACGTTTATCAGGGTCATATCTTAGAACTCTCGAGCAAATTAATCTCAACTTATTGTTAATTTGGGATACCTACACCCTTAGCTACGTTCTCAATGCAATTATTAAAAATTCATTCAGTATTTTCAATTTAAAATGGCTGCCGCAAGAAATCGGTTCGTATCACCACAGGGCACACTATCATTGAACAGAGAAAGAAGATTCATATGGTTTAGAAAGTAAGAGATTAAGGAGTGATAATGCAATAAGTACCTAACTTAAAAAAAGTATCTTCACGCCCATATCCCCGAAGGGGTAGGCAGAGTCACAACCAGGGCACCCACGACTAGCGAAGACAGTTAGTCCCACGTGATAAGTGGCAGATAAGGGGCAAAGTTAGTTTTTTCGAACCAGGGACCTCAAGAAGTCAACCTCGACGTCAGACCGCTACACTACAGAGGTGACAATACAATACCTAGCTTCACCATAAAAATTAAATGCCATAAAATTTTGTTTTTATTGTATGTTTTTTAATAGTTACCCAAAACAACTTATTAATTCTAATAAGAAATGAATTCTCATTTCTTATTTATAAATCAATAAATTAAAATTTGAATGCCATACTTTTATATTAACACTTATTTCAACGAATATAAAGGCGAATGAGCTTTACAAAGGCTGCTATGTCCTCTCGGACTTTCGATTGTTTTGGTCGGCCATTGTATCAGGGAGCGAACCAATCGTATCACCACGCGTATTTTTGTGCCCTTCACAAAAATTTACTACCTCTTCCAGCCCTATATTGTCCTGGTATAAAAAGGGGGCAAACCATTGTTTCAACGCACACGCACTTTTTAATTTTTTAGTAAAAAAGTGCGTAGGTACCGTACATCACATACGTAAATAAAGTAAGTACCTAATTCTATTTGAAGACAGTATTTTCAATAGCTACTTATAGATATTGTGTATGTGTATACAATGAGATGTTAATTAAAAATGCGATAGTTTCGTTATTTAAAACATTGTGGCGCCGCCGTAGCACATTATAGTATGTCACAATGTATTTTTAGTTCGTACTTCGTACGTTATCTTTGTATGACGCTTGGAACCAATTAAATGTGTGCATTTCTTGCTGCAGTAAAACCTGTCCTCGCTGCTTTATCCTTGAGTTCATCCTTGCTGAGGACGAATATATAAGATATGATCTCCAACAATAATTTGTGCTCCTAGTAAACCGCAGGATACTTTGTCCCTTTGGGAACACGTTCCAAGTATCCTTAAGGGATTGATTCACATTCTCGTCCGCTGTGTTCCTTTCCATCGCTGGAACTATTTCATTTTTTATTTTAATATCAATATTCATTAAATACAGTTCAAGTTGTAGCAGATGTTAAAAAAACATTTACGGGTCTATTATTTTCATTTTGCTTAATACCAAATACCTATTTTATTTTACGAGTATATATTAAGTACAGAGTAGGTACACAGGTTACCTACAACCAGGTAGTAACAGACAGCTATTTTATTTCAATTATGGGTCGGAACACATAACAACATTATATCAAAGTAGGTATCTACCGTACATACATTCTCTGCTTATGAGGAAAATGGGAAACCTGTTCATTCTTTTTTTTTTCATTTTCTTTTTATATATTTTGTTTCTAGAAGAGGAGGCAAACAGGCAAAGGGTAACCTGGTGGTAAGCGATCACCTCCGTTCACATGTATGTCCACAACTCCAGAGGTAATACAGATGCTATGCCGACCCTTGAGGAATGAGTACGCCTTTTTTCTTGAAGGTACATAAATCGCATGTGTTTGGAAATACCGCCGCTAGTAATTGGTACCATGAAGGTGTTGTAGGTACAAGCTAAAAAAATCTTCAAAATCGCATGGTAGAGCATCGCCGTGGAATGAGGTGGTGAAAATGAAACTTTAAGCTCTTTCTTTATTGAGTGACCATAGACGGAGTGACAAATAATTAAGCCGATTGGAAAGAGATTCGGGACGCTTTGCGTTGAATGCGATCTAAAGAAAAGAGTCGGGTACTGGGGATCCCCCGGGGCAAATATGATTCATGCTTCATTTATTTCACATCGCAATGGATATAAATTATGCTATAAAGTTTGTATGTGTAGATAGTTACGAGACAGGAGAATGACATACTTTAAAATATAAAATAGTCCCTACTTTTTAACCGATTTCGAGCTGTAGAGCTAAATATCTGCAATACGCGGCTTGTCCGCAGGCAATATTATCTAATAATAATTTTGTAAAAAATAGTGAATTTAGAATCTTAGCAATTTCAAACGTGAAGTGTAAACAGCTGCTATCTCCAATCTCCATACATTGGGACAAAGTTCACATCTCCTTGTGCCTTTGTATTCCTGCTACTTATTGACGTCATATCAATGGATTCAACATCCCTTGGGAACCTCCCGCGGACCCATTTTCGATGCTACCTATCCCTTTCACTTACGTACACTTTACACGATTTCTTAGCAAACTTGAAAGCTTGAAGCTTATTTAAAATATTATGTAACTTATACCTAGTTACTTACCTAGTGAGCTTCTACCGAGAAATACATTTGCAGATTATTTAAATAGATATGACACTTTTCTCTTGTGCTAATTAGTGTCAGGAAAAAGTTCATAAGAAAGATAAAAAATGGAAATTTATTTTATTTAATTCATAGCTTAGATAGGATAACGTCTGCGGGCCAGCTAGTTTATTTTTACTCAAAAAATTTTACTTTATTTACCTTATTACTAATACCCAAATACCGGTCATAAATCACTCTTAGTTTCTTTATAATCTTTCATCCTAAATATTTCTGCCCTAACAGCTCTACGAAATATCTAACATTTTTTTAAAGTAATATCATTAAGGTAAGCTTTTTTCAAAATACCTACTTAGGTTTTCGTACTTAGTTATCGGTCGCCCAAGCTAGGACAACGTGAAAAAATGTGTCGACAAAAATCCATACTTAATTATATTTAATGCGAAGGACTTTCACTGCTAAACCGTTAAGTCGATTTTGACGAAATTTACGTATAAGTAAATTCCACTCGAGATCAAAGTTCAAAAATAGGTAAGCTATTTTTGTTCAAAAATTTACTTTATATTTATAGTCTTTATGGGGACTATGAATGTAAGGTTTTATGAAAATCGTAATTATTCTACTCTAACAAAGTCACGGGCCTACAGCTATTATAAATATAGCGTATTGTCAAGTTAGCCGAATCTTAGCAAACTTCTACCATTACTATAAAGTGTAGAATAATGAGCATTTGTATGCCTTTTATTTTCTTAATTCACAGGTACTGGGAGAGGCAGGTTAATACTAAAATATAAGTACATCCACATAAATAAAATAGATGACAGTAAATTGTCAACGGTTGATAATAATCAATGCTAACGCAGTGTCAACCCAATTTGTACTTTGTACTAAGTAGTAACTAAAATGTTAGTCCCGCGATATCAGTCATAATATAATCACTACAAAACTTTATATAATTATCGTATACATCGTTGGCAGATCAAAATAAAATAACATTTAACAAAGAAAACGGGCTCTTAACAGGAGGGAGGAATGTGGAACGGAAAGGGCAAATGAGAGTATCGCGGCGCACCCTGTATTGTCCTTGTCGCACTTACGAGCTTTCTAAAAGCTTTTATTGTTCTGAGCTCTTCGTAAATCTTGTTGTCCTGGTATATTCCCGCGTCAATGCCGTCGCTGTCGCTAGCCGCTCTCTCCTTCTGTAGAGCTTAATTTAGGTTACTTGACACAGAATCGCTGCCGCCTTCTGTTTAATGCTTTTATTTTATTCATCATAACGTACGCGTGGTTTTTTATATATTATATCCTTTCAAATACCTCCATCTCAGTATAAAGTACATTAAAATAACGCCATAAAAATAGAGACACTAGACATTTCTTAAAAGCAATATTTTGGAATACGTTTCCGTTTGTGTATGATGTATTAAAAACACATAATAATATTACAAACTAGTCTGATATGTTTTAATAATCTTTCAATAAAATTAAAAAAATATATAAAAACTTGTTACAGTATGTCTAGGCGCTCGTTCGGTACATCAAGTTATTACCACAACGCGCACCACCACCGCCAACGTCTCTCAAACACCAATCACGATGTTGATGAGTCAAGAGATTCCGACGTTACCGCCACCACAAATCTGCGCTGATGCAACCAACGGCTCCAACCCCCTCGGGAAACTTCGCAGCGCCATGAGGAACATGAGCTACACTCAGTTGAAAGTTTACTTGGACGCCGTTGTCATATTTTATACTGATGAACACTTGGTAAGTAATTCATTATTCAACACACATTTTAAACATAAAAAATCCTACATTGAAACAACATGGTGCTTAAGAATGATATCTTGAGCTCCACACTCTTAATAGCCTCCTGCAAAACGGTTTTCCTAATAAAATTCGACACAGTGGTGGACAGCTTCATAATTTCTCAAAGACTGGCATCGCATTTGCTGCTTAATGTTGTTGTTGCAGATGTCTATGAGCATTGGTTACTACTTTTTACTTTCCATCAGATAGCCTACTCATCGTTTGCGTTTCTACTATAAACAAATACACCATGTTGTTACCAAAATGTTGGGCTTCTATAAGCCAACCGGTATGAGTAAGATATGAGGACCTCCTAAACGAGTGTCGTAATCAGCAAGGAATTATTTGTTGTCTTAATTTATAGTTAGTTATTTTGAAGAATTCACTCTAATCTGCAGTCTCATTAGGAAAGCTTGAATTGTAGAGTTATTAGGTTTAATAACTTAGGTAATTTAGGTAGAGTATGTAGGTTTATGCCGATGAAAGATGTGGTCGTACGCAATACTTTCTTCTCAATATGCCAAAGTGTCATGTTTTAGATTATTATTCTCTACAAAAAAATAGTTGAAACGATTGTCTAATCGCTTAAATCTAGCCCAAAACATATTATAAATCAGCAATGTATAGTTAGTAACATCAACAAAGTTTATTTACCCAAGTGAAAAAATGTTTAATGTGAAAGAAAGTATGTATTTTCACGAATTTGTTCAGTGGTAGCAAAGTACTTATTTATTAATTTATAGTATTTTTTCTATTATTGTATAACAGCTGTATAATTACATCAACAAAGTTTATTTACTCAAGTGAAGAAATGTTTAATGTGAAAGAAATATGTATTTTCACAATTTGTTCAGTGGTAGCAAAGTACTTCTTTATAAATTTATAGTATTTTTTCTATTATTAATATTAAAAGAAATATCGACTTTCCAATTCGACTTATTCAAGTTATAGTAGTAACGAAATTATAATTAGTAATTATATTATTTTTTAACCAGAACCTACAACTATTTACATTCCTGCTACATTAGCGCTAAGGAGAATGACCAGAAGAGGCACGAGTCAAGCTTTAGGAAATTCTTAACTAGAAGTAAACGTTACTCGTACTCGTCGTCGTACGTAATTCGTAACGCAAAATTTATTTATAGAGCGAAGAACCAGCTCCAGATGAACGTCGTTTAGAGTACATAAGCGGATGGAGCGGTGTCGGTACTGGAGTAGTCTTAGCAGACGGCGGTGCTGCCATCTGGGTGCCGGCCGGAGACGTACGCAAAGCTCGCGAAGTCCTTTCCTGTGCCTGGCAGATTTTCGACAGTGACAGTCCTAGCCAGCAGACTGTCGCCGAATGGATTGCGGTATGTACGATTACTTACTGTTTAAGGATAGCGCCCACTGTTGACGGGGCGAAGCGTGCCGAGTCGGGACGCCTCGCAATGCAAAGCACACTGAGCCGGGACTAGTAGAAACGCATCGGCGGATTTCTGTTACACAGCGCCAAAGAATGAGCAAAAGAATAGAGAGGCGAATAGGGGTTGAAATCGTCAAGTATGGAAAGTGGCGCCTCTAGTAGTTGTTATACGAAGCTTTTATTAGCGTTAAAATGTTATTACTGCACTATTCATAAGAATGGTGTCGTGATCTTTGGTGATAGTAGGCCGCATCGGGGAATGTGTGCCGGATGACTCGCGGAAATCCGCCGCGGAAAAATCCTCGCCGCTGCGCCCCGGCGTAGTGGGCGTTGCTCCATAGAAAATTTATGTGGATTATTGCGCTGCGATGCGCCCTATTGCAGCGTCAAAATGGGCGCTATTCTTTAAGCGTGATTTAAGTACCTACTTGGCTGGTGGGAATGTCAGATGGTTATGAGACCATCCTGGCAAAGGTAGATGACATATATGTATAAATACATCAGATAATCGCTGTCTGGCAGGTGATAATTAGTGAAAGCCTAAGCCAGCACAGTGTAGTCGAGGTTATCGTAGGAGGTGACCAGACAGACCAATCAACAGATACATTTTAATTACACATCACAGTCCTAGCCAATTAGAAGGTTGTTTTACACTAAACGAGGTTCTTTTTTCATCCAGGAGCGGCCAGCTCGTAACGGTCGAGTCGGTGGCGATGCTCGCCTAACATCGTTCCTTGAGTGGCAAATGCTGTACACCAGCCTCCAGCAGCAGGGTCTGCAGCTGATGCATGTGCCAACATTGCTAGATCAGATCTGGAAAGAAGAAACCAATGAAATGAAAAAACGTCCAAATTTCTCGCAAGTCGTCGCTATGACTCACCCAATGGAGTATGCAGGTTATTGTTATAACTTATACGTTTACCCATCCATTAATAAAGGGGTGTAAATGTAGAATTTGAGCTAAAGCCTTTTTTCATCACCCTAAAAATACTGTACAGGTATACAGTATATTTTGGTTAACTGACCCCAAGTTTCCGAAACGCAAATCAATTTATACTGTAAGATTTATCTCTTCTTTACCGAGCTCATGTTAATCAGCTATTATGATGATATAAATCACAGATTTAAATTGATTGGGGTTTCGGAAACAAGGCGTTACTCTTGAATCTCAAATATACGTTAACCGTTTTTATGAGGCGTCAGATTACGCAGACATGCATTTTACTAAATTCAAAATTAATAAAATGTGACAGTTTTGTTTTTTTGAATAGGTTTAACCTGGCGTGAAAAGGTATGGGCGGTGCGGAGCGAGCTTCGGGGTATAGGAGCAGACGCGATGGTGGTTACCGCACTAGACGAAGTGGCCTGGCTGCTAAATATCCGCGGTAGGGACGTGCCTTTCGCCCCACTGTTCAAAGCGTTTGTTATCCTCAGCACGAAGGACATCCGTGTGTATGCTCCAGCTGGAAAACTACTGATGCCTCAACGTGACGCCCTCGATGTATATGCTCCCCACTGTGGCTCTCCTATCAACAACTGTACGAAGTAAGCAATATGCTAATACTATCGCCATGCTCAAGCGGCTTTGGTTGCCCTATATAGTTATTATGTTCTACTACAAAGCTCGGTGAAGTTGCATAAAATCGCGAGATTAGCAACAAATTAGTCATTCAAAAAAAAAGTTCTACTGCTGGTATAAGTATATGCATAGATATAGAGTTCGTACGTTCCAATTTCGTTATAAATTCAGGACAAAAAAAAACAAACGTATTTTAAAGACGTGAATATGTCGTGTAGAAGGTACACCTGTATTTTTTATGATTATACAGGGCAACATTTCAATAACCGGCCAAAATTAAGACTATTCAGGATCGATAACACCACAACAAAAAAAATACAAATTTTAAGTTTTATCGGACGCAAAATACAAACGCAGAGATATAACGTAAACGAAGCACTCAATAGTTCCCACCGACTTCAATCGCTTGCGCAGTCTGGTGACAACAAATGAATTATTTTATTTTATTTTAAATAATGTTTTTACAAGTAAATATTAAAATTTGGCAATCCAAAATCCAAAACATACTGTTACTTCAGAATTCACTTTCTTATTTTAATTTTTCTGAGGTCCTTTAAAATAAACTCTATAGGTATTAGATTTGGTTATATTCCCTCTATCGTAAAAAGTCTTAAAATCGTCTCAATATTATAATTATCTTAATAATCCTCTAATAATCTTGCTAAGTTTGCTTCATGCACACGTTAAAATACTTACAGGCAGCACACAAATTTTCATTGAATGTCATTCAACAATATATGAATTCACCAGCATTGGCTAAAATTGAGAATTTATCTACACGTAAAGCTGTTTGATAGAATAGATAGTTACTTTTACCTTTTGCAGAATTTTTGAATATCCTTCCATTTATTCGGATCTAAGGCGAGCTACGGAGTCAAAAATTTTGATTCCAAGTGGAGGTACCTTTCAACGAGGAGCGTCAGCTGCAATAGCCCAAAGTGTGCCACAAATAAAACAAATTATTCAACCATCACCAATAATGTACTTGAAGGCGCAGAAGAATTCAGCTGAAATAAGAGGCATGAAAAGAGCACATTTGAAAGATGCCGTAGCAATGTGCTCAGTTTTGAGCTACTTGGAAAGCCTGGTAACTTTTATTTTCTTTTTTTAATTAAACCTTCGTCGTACACGTTATTACAAATTGGCTACTTCAAATATTTTCGTTTTTATTAGCAATACTTATGAGTTTTGTGTAATTTTCGAGTATTTGTACTACTTATTTGCGCTTTTGTTAATTGAAAAATAATGAAATAAGTAACACTTCCCACGTCAACTCTTTACTGAAGGTTTTATTTTTATTTTTTTAATTTCTAAATAAGTTTATTTACTATCTAAAATATAGTTGTTCAAGATCTTGAATAAACTTATTTAAGATGGAAGGCGCTGTTTTCTGTAAACTAAATCTTGTTTTTCCAAATTAATTATGTAGGTACTTACCACTAAACGTAGGTACAACTGCGATTTTTTTGCATTTATTTATGTGCAACAATTTAATTATGTTGCTGTGGTCGAGCGGTCCGGGTGTTGGACCTGACTGCATGAGGTCTCGGGTTCGAATCCTGGGTCGGCCAACAAAAAGAAAATTGGATTTTTCCAATTTTCTAATTAAAAAAAAGGTTGGTCGGGATTGGAAACGTGCCCGGTTGGCGATAGGCTTGCCACCTATCACATTATGGGACTTAGTATCTACGGCTAGTCGTGGGTGCCCAGGTTGTGCCTCTGCCTACCTCTTCGGGGATATGGGCGTGAAGATATTTTTACTTTTACTTTTTTATTTTGTAAATTTCAATTTGTTCATCTTGTTAATAGTTGTTACAAACAAGACACTCAGATCAATGAAAAGAGTATTACTACAGGTCTTAGACAAGACAT
>NJDD01009643.1:49739-79295 GCA_002245505.1 Calephelis nemesis
TTACCCGGATTGGTACCACCGCCTTACCTATTCCTGCCGCCATGAATTGCTTGCCGCCATGCTTTCCGTTAATGTGTTTCGGTTCGGAGGATAAGGTAGCCGCTAAACTTACTTTTGCTCGAGGTCTAACATTCTGCGCCAGGTTGGCAACGCACCATTATTGCCTCTGGTGTCTAGGCGGCGTAAATTTTCTTACCATCATGAACCCGTCTGCTTGTTTGCCTAAAAAAACTATCAGGGGAGCAGTGTCAAGCAATGGATGGAAAAAACTAAAGTTGCGACATTGATAGCTGTAGGTAGGTATACTAATAGTTGTCCGTAATATTTAAGTATAAATATTATATTACTTACAAATACTAGTTATTTATTTTATCTTTTAAGAATGATGTTGCTGTTTTTTTGGATTCGCGGCTAAAAAAATCATTATACGTAGACTAATACTCCTTTGCTTTTCTGTATTGCCGTCAAACCTATACCTTGCTACGTTTTATCAATGAGCATCAATTTTTCATGAAAAAATATATTATTGCAGATCAGTTGGCTTAACTCCTACAACGAACAGATAAGGAAGACTATTGGCCCGGAACTCAAGATGCAGGGTCTCATGGACGTCTACTACTGGATGATGAACAAAACCGTGCATATCGAATTACCAGGAACTAAAAAACAGACGAGCTCCGCCATTAGCAATACTATACAGGACATTCTTATTATTGCAATTCTATTTTTGTATATTATACCCCACTAATTTGAGTATCTTTATAAGATAATTAAAATTAATAAAATTTATTATACCAACCGGTATACAAGATAATATAGTTGACGCTTTTTAACATAAGTACCAATATCACCTTTGAAATATTAATTTTTAATGTGGTTAAAGAGGTTCCTAGTCTTACCTAAGCCCTTTCAAATACATAATTTGCTGACTTACTAGGCACGCTGCATTAAGTTAGCAAGTTTTTGAAGTGAAACTTCTTTAGAATCGTTGTGATTTCGAAACAGGTGCAACGGAAAAACAACAGGTAAGAGACAAAATATAAACTCATCTCATTCTTTTGTCGATTTATCGAAGTTTACCTTCTATCGTGTGTGAATCGCATTTTAATAGCTATGATATATTGACACACAAATAGGTACAGATCTGAGGATGCTATAATAAGGGAATACGAAATTAAATTTACGTAACAACAGTAGCTTTTTTAAATGTTACCAAGATCACCTACTCACAGATCTGTATGTGCGTACGTAACTTTACCGCAGCATAAATGTACTGCCACACTGCTTGCCGTTCGTGTTTAGTGTGTAAGGTACTTTATCTAATTATTAAAATTACTGTTAGTTTTTAATAATAAATTACTTGAAAACATGTCTATATCTATCGAGACCTACATAATTATGCTATAAATATTAAGTGGATATTATAAATATTACTAAGTAAATAGTATGTATCTACGCATTGTATAACAATATCTATCAAGTAAGATAGAAGAATATATCTAAATATTATAAAAAAATGTTAAGAAAATAAAATAGGTATACGGTACGTTACCCTGTTTTATATTTTTGTGTAGATTTACAATAAAGTATCATAATAATCTAGCGATGATGCCAGTTGTTCCTCATAATTAGATATGGAAACCCAGGTCATAATAATTATTATATATGACGTATCTCTTTCTAATTTGGGTACAAATTGAAAATGTATTTCATACTAAGCAGGTACCTATCTAAACTTTATTACTATCTGATTTCAAATAATAAACAATGTTTTAAAGTTAATTAGCATATAATCTTTTTATTACTATGTTAACTCTTTACATGAACATAAATTTCATTACTTACGTAACTTTTTAAATATATTGTTAAACTAGCTGCACCCCGCGTTTTCACCCGCGTAAGTCCCAATCCTTCGGGAACTCCGGGATAAAAAGTAGCCTATATGTTATTCTGGGTCTTCAGCTACCTACGTACCAAATTTCATCGTAATCGGCTTTGTAGTTTTTGCGTGAAAGAGTAACATACATACATCCATACATAAAAACTTTCGCATTTATAATATTAATAGGATATATAATTAATTTACTTGAGTCATGGATTATAGTTGTGTTGCACATTAATAGGTTTAGAATTTTCTTAATGGCCCTTATGGCAAGGGAGCCCAAGAGGGGAATTGTATGAATCGTTATGACATTGAGAAATACCTTATAACATGATAAACCACCTCCATGTATCGAGTTTCTATTTAAACGCCGGTATATAGGGTAGTCACTCAAATTGTTTGTGACTTGTAATTATACTTGAACATGTCAGATTTAAATATTAAGGGTTTATTGCATGCAATTTAGTTATTGTTAAAATATTTTTTTAGGGTGCCATATGGGATTTGGAGCGCCCGAAACTTAAAAACCGTAACCTGTGTTCATAATATCTTACGACAACCTGGCAGTTTGACATATTTCCGTCATCGAAGAAACGCTAGACTTGTAAACTATACTAGGTACTGAAACATCTTCAAAATTTGCAGTTTTAAATCTCAAATAGCATATTTCTAAATGTAACGCTACTATTTCCGACAGTCGGTATGACGGTATATAAACCGAACCGCTCAAAATACAAACTTCACATAACCTTTCTATCTGTCGACATCTAATTGACAACGTCCAATATGTCCTCATGACGCGGAAGTGACTACCTATTAAGTATCCTAGGCTCTCCTACTATTAGGTAGGTACTTAGTTTTCTGATGTTTTTTTTAAAGTGAACACTTGTTTCATTGTATTAGCTTAACACACATATCGCAAAGAGGTAGGCAGTGGCATAACCACGGCACCCACGACTAGTCGGACAGTCTCACAAATGTGATAAGTAGCAAACCAACCGGGCACATATCCAAGCCTGGACAACGTTATTTTTAATAGAAAATTTAAAATACACATTTCCTAATTTTTTGTTACCTGACCCGGGGATCGAACCCGGGACCTCAAGAAGTCATAATCGAGCAGGACCACTAGACCACAGAAGCAACTAACATACATTTCACTATAGTTATTGTACCACTTGTAATTTATATGTAACTATAACGAAAAATGTTAGGAATGTTCCTGTAAAACTCTGTGGATACCTTACTACCTATGTCGTTATGTAAAGATAAAAACTTGTTCCTTATAATAAAGTTTTATGTAATAAGTATTCTTAGTAATTATGTATGAAAATACATTTATATATAAATTAGTCAAAGCACCGAGTGCCTTAAAAATGTAGAGCGTAAAATTGCTTAATATTTATATAGTATAATAACGATTTAATACAAATAATATACAACGTATCTTTCGAAAGTATTTAACGTAGTTTTTTTATAAATTGAAAATATAAAAAGAGCTAGAGAAAATACTATAGCGATAAATCTCTTATATTGTATGTGTGGTAGCTATCAATACTGAGCTCTAATTTTAATAAAAATAAAGTTTATCAAGATTTTGTTCAAATAAAGAAAAAACTGCTTGAAAGTATTTTACACTACACCATTAGAATGTAAATCACAATAAGATCTTTTAATAAAATTATACTTTTATATTTTGACTGTTATGAAGTAAATGTTACACACGTAGTAAATCTGTACGCCTACTCGGCAGGTTTAAGAGCAATATTTTAAAAATTTAATATGGTGAAGCTATAGAATACTACTGGATGTTACACTCCTAAGAACTTATTTCCAAATATTCCTCTCTTTCGTTTTGACTTTGTTAATTGACAACACAAGACTTTTAGAAAGAGACCGGTAGAGTGGTTAGAGTGGGAGAGTGCCACAGAATAAATGACTTTTCGCTTTTGAAAATATTGACATATTAAAACTCTTTTGCCAAGCTTATGTTTATCAATCATTCATTATATGAACCTTTTTTTATTTAAAATGTATGATTTGTGCCTTAGGTAAAAATCAATAAGATTTCCTGTTTAAAGTTAAGTTTAGAAAACAATATTGTAATTTTTAGCTTTGTATAGAACTAATATTACCCAAAAAGTTATTTATAGCATAATATATTCATTAATCGTCTATGCGTAGCCATAAATCAAAGTTTAAAACATTAAAATAAGTAATGTTAAGAAAACTGTCATAGTTCATGTATTAAACATATCGTCTGCACTGTGCCTTAGCTCAGGGTTGATAAAATTACAAAACGTAGTTTAAGAAATTGTAAGAATATTGTAGAGGCTTAACACGAGCTATGTACTTTTGAACACTTATACATATCATAATGTAATGTTGCAATAAAATACATGTTATATATATAACACTTTATTTACATTGGTCCATAGCCGATACATGTAGTTATTTGAAAAAAAAAGGTTGTAATCAACCGCATTTAAAGAAATAAAAAAAGGAATATTGAAGACGGGCGAAAACATTAAGACAACAAAAAGATATAACGACTACCGCAAATACTTAAAAAACACTAAGTATTTGGCGCCATAGCATATTTTAAAGTACCTACTTTGTAGAAATTTGCTCAGGTTGTGATCCACCGCCGGAATGGTAAGTATCTTTTCCGACCCGGAGGATAGACCGTAGACTTGCACAATATGCCACGGCTACAAGGTTGTGACATGTCTATACTACCTATGTCCTTTATCCCTGGTAGCCGTATGCTTGTTCGCTGCCTTATAGCGTAAAAAAGGCCTTGAGAATTATTTCAAGACGTGTGACAAAAATTTAGGAGCTGCTTTGGCCACCTTCTGGTTTCATCGTCTGATCAGCTCCATGACATAGTACTTTACATTGACACCCGATTTACAAATGTTTGCAATATTTCAGCTCAATCGGTAACAGGGAAGTGGATACAATCCAACTTGCAAGATTCCACCCGGCTTTTTTAATTGATGCAAGCTAAAAAAAAGTTTGTAAAAATGGTATAGCAATTTTAACAAAGTACTAAAGCATTATTAAATATCGCTAATAATAAATGCTAATGCTAATATTAAATGCTCAAGCTTTCTAATCTGCTGTAGCATTTTTACGGCTAAAACATCTTTAAACATTCTATAGCTTGTTAATGCTAAGGTATTTTTGATAGGTGTTAAAACTTTTAAATTGCCGTATAAACATAAAAAACTTTTATACATATTTTATCAAGAGCAGTACATATAATACAATGAAATATTATACCACCCACAACGTGACGTATATTACAAACATTTTACCTAAAATTTAAACAAAACAAATAACATTATTATGGCTGTTAATAATCTACATCTACTAAGCGCACAATTGAAAAGCAAACCTGGTGCTATAACTAAAATAAAATTACACAAACTTAACCAAAAATAACAATACATTTATTACATGTTCAGTCTTTCAACCATTTATTATAACCATATAAATACATGTCATCGTGTCTAATCGTTAAAAATAGAATTTGTCAATAACAACTGTTCGAATAATTTTTATTTGATTGCTAGTCAAAAGCGAGTGATCGAACTTTGAAGCTTTAAAAATTCAATTATATGAGTACTCGTATAAAGGGTGTATTTGACACCGTAACGAAAACTTCTAAGGTAGTTAACATACATATCAGACTTCAAAATTCTGTTACAGTTTTTGTCGGAAACAAGTGGTTAGACATTTAGTAGTTTTCAGCCCGCAATGTATAGCGAATAAAGTATATGCATTAAGCCGCGCGTTGCGAGATGTAGGTGTGCCGACCTAATACGCTGTGTTATTACATTGCAGATTTTAGTAAAAATGTGTTATTTATTAGATATTAAATAAAAATCATGTTGCGTAAGATAGTATTAATGAAATAATAGTGAAATCAATAAAAAAAATGAAATTTCCAATACAAAATTCCAACTACATACGCATGTCTATCATGTACAGAATTCGTGGTTTCATTTTTCGTTACGCTGTCATTTACACGGTGTATATTCAAGAGATTTGATATCTATGACGCACAGGATAGATCACAATTTTCCATGAAAGCACAACAACCCATTCACAGGGACGGCGTTTGGTTATGGCGCGGTTGGGCAACCGCCCAGGGCGCCGAGATGTAAAGGGGCATCAGATCCTGTACGCTATATATTGAAGTTATACTTCTTTTGGCGCGTTAGGAAAAAATGATGAGGGTAAATTTTTACGATGCGCGCGCACACCGTCACGAAAAACCGACATGATGAAGTTAGCTATAGATAACATTTAAGTTTTTGAAAAAAGGTACCAACAAAGTAAAAGTAAGGACATCTACGTATGTTTGCGTGAGAACTGACAACTGTATTCACAATATTTCTTTATTTCTATGGTTAGTGTCATTTTGTCTACAAATGTAAAATAAGGCAAAAGATAAAATTTTTAAAAAGTTTTTATCTTATTACGCCGAAGAAGTATAACTTTTAACGCGTGTACATAAGTACACACACAATTTTTTATTTTTTTTTAGTATGGTTTTGAAAAGCATGAAGGGGCGCCGTATAAATTTCGCCCCAGGGCGCCGCTGTTAAGACCGCTATTGAATGCGAGTATGGCATGACCTATACATGATTCAAGACTCGCGACAAAAAACGCGTAAGCGCCGCATAATTCAGAGCGCTTACGACATTTCACACGAGTCGATGGGTCACGAGTTGAAGATTATTTAAAGCTCGATCGTTATACTAACCAAAAAGACCGAGATTGCAACTGCGACCGAATCTTAAACCTATAGACCCGGGTCACGACAAAGGAAAGACCGACACAGCTTTTGTTAGAAATGCCTAGTTCTCCTAGTCATGGAGAATAATATTATCCTATACTATAACAAATAGCAAGCTAACTAGTAGCACATAGGTACTCAGTAAAAATTACCAATGCATTATAAAATAATTTGAATATCAGAATCTTTACTAAAAACACAGTACATGGCTGCGCAAGTCGTAACATTATGGTCAAATCATATTTTAAAATAAGCCCTATAATTTGATACCAATGTTGCAAAAAAAAAAACAATTTAAATATATCAGAATTGTATAAAGTCACAGTGTTTGTTACTTCTCCAAAATGGCTGAACCGGTTTTGATAATTTATAAACACACTCGGTAGGTCTGAGTATAGTTTGTTATCTATATTTTATCCCTCTAAGTGATTAGGTTGGCCCACTCAAAAATATATTTTTTGGACAGTTCTTATTTATGTGGCATATGAAAGTACATACAACACTAAATTTTCTACATTTTATGGATAACACTACGAGAAAACTAATAAAAACAACATTTTAAATTTTCCCATAGAAACTGAAAAGGTGGAAAGAAGTTTGCCAGGTTATACATATACATATATATACAACCGCTAGTTATATAATATACAGTCACGATGGGTTTTTCCGAATTGAAGCTTTACGAATAAGAGACAGTTTTAAACCAGAACCGAAGCTATTGTGATTTGTGACTTCTATAAAAAAGAAAAGAAAAAGTATCTTCACGCCCATATCCCCGAAACCGTAGGCACAACCTGGGTACCCCCAACTAGCCGAAGACACTAAGTCCCACAATGTGATAGGTGGCAAGCCTATCGCCAACCGGGCACATATCCGGTATTAGCAACAATTTTTTAGTAAAAAATTGACTTCTGTAGAATGCTGAATTTTAGAATGCTGAATTTAAGTAGGTATTCAATAAACTAAAGTACTTTACCCCTGACAGGTTTAAAAGTAGCTCTATTCCAATACAGGATACAATATACCGTGCGAATAAAATTGATCTCAAACTCAGTACTCGTGCTTTTTTTCATTCTTACCCTAATATGGTGTGGATGTCAAATGTAAGGATTGATTAGAAGAATTCTATAAAAACAGACCATGACCATCATATTATTGTTACGATTTGGGCAATTGGGTATTTTGATTTTATTAATGTTTGTTAACAACAATATTGATAATTAATTAGTAGGTAAGGGACCATCAATAAATTACGTCTCACGTTAATGGGGGGGGGTTCATCTTAATGTGACATTATGTGACAAGGGGTAGGGGGATCGAAAGCCTTGTGACGTCACATTATAAAATACTAGAACAGTGAACAAAAAACTTGGAACAGATAATTCTTAATCTATATTTTTTAATAATTTCGCAGTCTCGCTATAAGATCATCTCGTACGTAACAACATTTGTTTCCTAGAGCCAGTTTGCAATGTGAGACACTAAAATTTACGAGCCTTAGTTAATTAATTAATTGCTTATTGTTTCCTTACTAGTCGCTTATTCTATTTGTTATCAGAAATATTTGACTTTATGTCGATTTTATTAAAGATTATTTAATAAAAATAAGTCAATAAATGAAAATAACTGTTTTCTTTTGATTATTTTTAGATACATACATAAGTTTAAAATATGTGTGATATGAGACATTAGCCCCCCTAAAACGGGGTTCTAAAAATGTGACAACCTGTGACAAGGAGGGGGGGAGGGGTCGAAAAGTTCTAAAATTCGCGTGACGTAATTTATGGATGGCCCCTAACCACTGTTATATTTACATAGGCAAAACCAGATCAGTAGTGACTTCAAATACTAGATTAAACTCACAGTTACAAAGATTAAAAATACTTAATTAATACATATAATTTCCATAACCCGCCTTTGGAAAATACCTTATGTATCACAGAGTTGCGTTTTTAAAACTTTATATAACTTATAAAACGTCATATTTTTGTCATACATTTTTTGAATTTAGTATTTATATTAATGTTATAAAATATTGCACGAATCGTTTTGCTATCATTTTTTTATACTTAATAATGCTTATTTTTGTAAGACTTTAGGAATCAATACAGTCAAAAATTGCGATATAAAGCTACAAATAACAGCTTTAATATTCAATCATATCAATAAGGAGTAGCAAAAGGATGCTGATAAAAAAAGGAACCAAGCAATACATACATGTTGTATTATTATAATAATAGAAAACCTCACATTTCAATTAAAATTTTCTAATTCTAAAATTTAAAATTAAATATTCCCAGACATAGGTGCTCTTCGTTATTTTCGCCTGACGCATTGAAGCCCGCGAAAAGGATTTCCATACTTACTTATATCCTGAGACTTGATTTTTATAACTCAGGAAATTTGATCAACATTTTAAAGAAAACAGATCAATCCAGCCAAAGCCAGGAGCCAAACATTAGCTAGTTGAAATATTGCTGTATTTGTTCAGGACAAACTCCAAATTCATGCAAGTAGGAGTGAAAAATTTAATTAACCATTGATGGGGAAAGGGTTCGTTTCCCGACAAGGACAGGCATTTATGTTAATAAAAGTGTATATATGTCTAGGTCTGAATCGGTTTAGTTTGACTGAAGTTTATACATATAAAAAGGTATAAGTAAAGAAGTGTCAATGCTATAAATCTAAAAACAAATAACTTGAGAAAAGCGAGTGTCTAAAGAATGCTTGGCTCTGTCAATTTACAAATATCATTTTACAATTTGTTTCGAAAACTAATGTTCTCTATATAGAGTAACCAATGCCCCTGCTTGAAGGTATATTTAAGAAGAACCACTATATTCATCTTCTTAAATCTACAATTTCTATCGATGAATTATCTTCTAACTTGATATGTTTCACGTCCTGTAATAAAACAGTAAAATATAGCATATTAATTATCTTAGAAGAATGGCAGATTCACAATAACACATCAATATGTTTAGACAAAGATTACAATCATACGTCGTCAAACAGAGGCTGAGATGTAAAGCGTCGTTGCCGTCTAACGGCCATTATAAATAATCTATCTAAGATAAGAGATCGTGCTATTTTAGATCAGTTTTTAAATTTTATCAAAAATAACATAGCAACAAAATTCTAGAAGACCTGTCTTTAACTGTAGATAGGTTATTAATTTTGGTCGTAAATCTACCCAAGATAATGGCAAACTCTGATACTAAGGCATGATCTAATAATAAGGAAGCAGCAAGTCGTCGCAAAACTCTAGAATATAATAAAATTTGTACGACAGTAGCCCGCCTTATTGTAATTAATCCTAATCTTATTTCCCACTATATTAAACAGAAGGTAGTCAATGAAGGACTGACGTTCAGAGTTATTAACTAAAGGACTATAAAATACTTACATAAAATAACGGTGGGTCGTTGGGATGAGGGTGGAAGCCCGTCTGCCGACAACTGGCTATGAACTGCATGCCGTAGTTAGGGGTCAACGCGAAATACCCCGTCCTGTACAAGAAAGAATACTAAATACACGTGACTTGGTCTAAGGACCGTTGCTCAGTTTGGTGCATAATGACGTCACGAAAGTAATAGTAGCGATGTCACTTTATTGCAACGTAAGTTGTGGGTTAATTTTATATATAACATTTCAAATGTATCTTCACGCCCATTTAACCGAAGAGGTTGGCAGAGGCACAACCAGGGCACCCACGACTAGCCGAAGACACTATGTCCGACAGTGTGATAGGTGGCAAGACTTTCGTCAACCGGGCACATATCCAATCCCGAATAACATTTTTTTTATTAAAAAATTGGA
Organism: Calephelis nemesis; assembly: GCA_002245505.1. Classification (NCBI taxonomy): domain Eukaryota; kingdom Metazoa; phylum Arthropoda; class Insecta; order Lepidoptera; family Riodinidae; genus Calephelis; species Calephelis nemesis. The sequence goes on from NJDD01009643.1 coordinate 60,248, forward strand.
AAAAGCAATTTTTCTTATTTTTGCCCGACCCAGGAAACGAAACTGGGACCTCATTGACTACATGGACACTGAACCGCTAGACCACAGAGGCGATAAAACATTTCAAGTGAGATAAGTCTAATTTTCTTTTTAGTTTTTGACATTAGAGTAACTATCTTCATTTCAAGTTTGCATCAAGTTACCCGATTCAACAAAAGTGGGCTTAAATTATTTAAAATTAGTCATTAGTCGTCATATAAAGTCATGTCAGGGTCTTGAGTAAAGTGTTGGTCTCCTTACCCAAGCTCGTTTAATGAGATTTGGGAGCAACAAGGATATTGATGATACACTATTTTTTCAAGAATATGTACTTCACTGGTGCACTATAACTGGACAAAATTGTACAACATGCCTCAAAAAACGAGAAATTTTATAATTACGAAAAATCTGCGTCTATCATAACTCTTGATTGCGCCAAAACTTAAGGCGCGCGTTTAACTTCTATACTTTATTCTACGTTTTTTTTTATCTTGATAGCTAAATAACTACGAGATGCTGCCAATGGAGGTAATATACAACACAAAAGGTTTGCTGCCAACGTAATGCCGGCTTCAAAAGTATTGTTTTAGTAACTCCTTAGTTATAATAACCAGTAATTACGTAATTGATACTAAAAAACAAGTAGTATTCATCTGGAAATGGGAAACAGATGAAAATGTCATTTCATAATCTGACAGTAACACAAGGACGTACGCGAAAATCAGGTTTTGAGTTGATTTTTGTTTGATATTGGAAGGCAGACGAACAGACGGATTTCATGATGGTAAGAACTTCACGCTGCCTAGAGGCACCAAAGGTTGACGTTGCCAACCTGAGGCCGGGATGTAAGGCTTTGAGCAAAAGTAAGTTTCGGTAAGGAGCCCGGAACAACGTGTTGAAGTGGCTTTATAAGTAAAGTAATAAAACATATTCATATAATAAGATATTACATCAAAAATTGATATGAAAACTACTCAAAAACGTATGGTACAAAAAAATGGAGTGTAAAATCTGAACATTTGTCATACTCACTCGTTATACTTCGGCGCGCAAACAATGGCGATGGCCTCGGGCATCATGAGCTGATAGGAGCACTGCGTGTGAAGGTCTACCGACGACAGAAACGCCGTCTGTGTTGGGTGAGTCTGGAAATACATATTAAATCATCTCGTTGGTCGGGCTAGCGTACATACCTAAATCAATCGACCAATCTCAAGGCTCGGGTTTAAATCTCGACGGGGGCATTTGTTTGGCGAACATTTAGGTGTCTGCATTTCCGAGACTGGGTTTTTAAATTCATACTGTTATCTATTTAAGTATTTCTATATAATGGGTATCAACGACATGGTATGGGTGGTATAAACAACAATATCAGTAATTTCCAAGTTATACTCTGCTGATTAATTGAGAAGCCTTCATAGAACTTTAAGCGTAAACTCACAATTCTGCTTATTAATACATTGCTCAAAAGTAATCATTTTACGTAGATTTTTTTATGTGATCGTCCTTTGCAAAATTTGTTTTTTATTCTATCGCTCAATAGTCACACATTGGTGGTAATTCTGCTGTTCACAAACTAAACTTATTTTAGATGCATGCTATCTTTCTCAAATGAAACAAAAACAAAAGAGATGGAATGTTTCAGAAACGTCAGATTAGTCCGAACATGTGAAATCGCGATGTTTTTAATCGACGTTTTCCGAGTAATAGTTTAAACGTCTGTAGAAATGTCGCGTACAATCTAATTTGACAGCGCTAAAAGTGTTTTGTCTCTTTCTGTATCTTTCGTTGAAAGAAGACAGCGATAACTTAAAATTAGTTTAATGAGTGCGCAACAAAATTACCACCATTATTAATTATCAGTTATACAATTCTCAGGGCGCTCTTAGGCTGCAAGTCCTTAATCATCTTAAAATACGCGCAATATTTAGGCGATATTTTTATTTTAAAAAATAAAATCTTTTGTTTTCGGACAAAATTTCTTAGATTTTTTCCTTGACTGTTTTAATTGCCTTTCTACTATGAATGCTGCCCGTAAGGCCAATTGTTTTTCTGCCACCGGCAGATAAACTGTACTTATCAATAATCCGGTAGGTACAGAAAGATTCGACTTCATATCAAGAGGATTTAGAGTTTAAAAAATTGTATTTTGTCATATAAGACCTATTACATATATACACCGCACACATGCTTTTTTTGTAATTGTAATACTATCAAAACAAAATATTCAACATCGAATAAGGAAACCACACAGGATAGAGATCCGATATTCTACGGATAAAAACACTATGAATATATAAGAATGGCAGATTTCAAATTTATTAATTAGGTAGTGGGCTTACGATCCCTAACAGAATTTATGGCCAGACTAGATAATAATAAACTGTACAGATTTTTGCAATCGGTTACATAAACCTATGTAGTGCAGCGTATGTAGTGTTTGGTCTTACATGTATCCAGCCGAGGGTGATGAGGTTGTGCTGGTCCTGGTAGTGGAAGATCTCCTCCTCGTTATTGGTGCTGCACGAGTCCGACGTGCTCGTCTGTTTGGGAACTATCACGTGAGAGATCTTCAGTTCACCGCGCTCCTACACCATAAAATGCATTCATTATAACCAAACTACAACAGTACTACAATTATGTAACATTATAATATGACAATAAGTGAAAAAATCTATGATATAAACCTATACTGTTTGTTTTTTACCTTCTACAATTTTCTACATTTTTTTTAAATTAAACTAAATTAGTAAAATTTATTAAATTAATAAATTATTTAACTTTATAGAATTAACCATTTAAGGCTCTTCATATACGTTCCAAAATGCCGATTTGTTTTTACGAATATCTAGAAAATCTCACCTTTGAGAACAGTGTCTCAATTTTTCAATCTCAATTTTCTAATACGCATATTTTTTTGAATTATCTGTATAATTAAGAAAAAAATGTATGTACGTACTAATAGTTAACAAAATTCTTTAAATAAGTATAGAAACCGAAACACGATTATATAAATCTGGTTCGATATAAAAAAAAACGTAAATTTACACAAAAAAATAATGATATGACGTTCCACTTTTGGAAACAAAGATTCACGATTATTTTCTATTAAAGTTATGTCTAAAGAAAAACGAGAACGTCAAAAAGTGTGTGTTTTTTTGTAAAAGTTGACGATTTATTTATTTACCAGTCATTAAAGAATTCTGTCAACTATTATTACACATAAAAGTTATTGTTAATTATCCGTTTTCAAAAGTGCAGTTGTAGACATTCGTGAGAACGAATCAGCATATTTGGAACATATACACCCTGACTTTTTAATCACCATCCAAATTTTAATATGTTGATCTTAAGTGAAAATAATTAAATACGTGTTTTTTCTTTTAGTATCCCTCAATACTAAAATATTAAGATATATCATCGCAAAGTCGTCTACAAAATATTGATGTTTATGGGCAGCGCGCGCTCCGTACCTACGCGCTGAGTGCTCTGACATGCTAGATAGCTACCTGCTAGATACCTATTTTTTTTTCATAAATGGACTTATTTATGGACTTAAAAAATTTGGATGGTGATAAAAAAATCTTGCTGTAGAGCCTTAAGTAATTTATGTAATGTCTAATTACCAGTACTCCGGCGAGAATGCCACACAGCTCGAGATCCCTCGCAGTGTGGGGTGCGGCGAGCGACAGGAACCGCGGCGGTAGTGCGGACGGGACACGCACGCTCCGCAGCCCGCCCACACCGCCCGTACTCGCGCCCCCGCTACACATTATACGGTATGTTTTTTTATGTTATAGGAAGGCAAACAAGCAGACGGATTTCCTGATGGTAAGAAATTCACGCCGCCTAGAGACACCAAAGGTAATGGTGGTAATGGTGCGTTGCCAACCTGAGGTCGGGATGTTAGGCCTCGAGCAAAAGTAAGTTTACCGGCTACCTTACCCTCCGAACCGGAACACGTCATGGTTATGGCGGCAGGAATAGGTAAGGCGGTGGTACCAATCCGGGCGAGTCGCTTCCAAACTCTACCACCTAGTCGGATGACACGGTGTTAGTGATGGTAAGCCTATGCTCGCCTTTTACGAGCTGCCTGACGAGGAAGGCAGATGGTCTATTCTACAAAGGAGCCCGGACCAACACTGTTATACAACTAATACTGTTAAGGTATTTTTGAATTGAAACTTCTTTAGAATCTTCGTGATTTCAAAACGTGTGCAACGGGAATAAGACAGGTAAGAGACACAAATATATATTCATCTCATTCTTTTGTCGATTTACTGAAGTTTCACCACTATCGTGTGTGAATCGCACACACACCTTTTTTTTATTTTAGCACTTGCCATGTCAACCATTGCAATGCCATTTCAACAAAGTTTAAAGAACGAAAAAAAAACGTAAACGTTATAAAAAAGAATTTAAAATTTAGCCACAAAATTTGAATCCTCAGTAGCTCAAATAGAGCATTGATTTGATTTATTGGCTTGAAGGGTACAAGTTCAAATCTTGATTGGAGTATTTTTTTCCTTTCTTTAAAATTTGTAGAAACTAAGTAATACTCTCGCCACTATTTTAAATTTAATACTACTTCTTTTTTAATGTAAAAATATTTTGTTTAAACTTGTTAAGTTTTGCATATATTAGATGTTTATTTTATACAGTTTTTTTTATGTTAGAAGTCAGCGAACAAGCACGCGGCTCTCCTGTTGGTAAGGCCTAAAGACAGTGACGCCTGGAAAACCTATTGTGTAAATCTACCAGCTACACTCCAGACCGGAATGTAGAAATATCAAAATAACTTACTGTGTCCTTGGTGGTATCAGTGGTGGTACTGGGGTATAGTGATGTGATGGTGCACGCGGTGGCTCGGCGGCGAAATCGTCAGGATACAAAACACCGTCCATAGCAGGTGCCGAAGGACACACGGCCCATTCATCCTGCAATATAATTAAGAATCTTATTGTTTTGAATTTGAAAGTGACAGCTATTAAAAAAAATGATATTATTTTTCTAATCCCAGGATATAACTCCACGGCCAAGATCGGAGGCATCCAACTACAGGTAATTCCCGGAAAACTAACCAAAAAACCAGCAAACCTCCTTACTATTGACTGTCACAGCAACAACAACAAATCACAGCAGTGTTGTTTTTTATGGCTAAAGACAGCAAACAAGCACAGTACCCTCCTAATAATAAGAGACAATCGCGGCCTATATAGGCACCACAAATGTCATCGGTGCGTCGCTATCCTTCCATGGGTATATTTGGTCTATTGTGCCATGTGTACCTGCTTATCTATCCTCTCGACCAGAACATAACAGTGCACAGTCATTATGGTGACAGAAATAGGTAAGCCTACCTAGACAAGTTGCACAGCATTCTACTGACAGTGCTCTTTTTGGTAATAATCCATTTAATATATGTTCACCTCTTAGAATCTGCCTGAGTTGACAGCTTATAGCTGTCAACTTAACCAGATTAAACAATTTTTTTCTTTTAAATTGAATGTGCTCTGAAAGTTTCCCAGGTTTTAGGATGTTTTGACCATATTTTTAAAACTAAAAACAAGTACATGCTATTCTAATCTATTTTTAAACCATGATATTAAGTTAAAGATAAAGTAATTTTTTTGTAAGACTTAAAGTTACTCCATGTCATACCTACCGCATGAGTGAGATGTGGTTTTGTGCCATGACTATCCTGTCTACTCTCATCATCTTGGAGTCTCTGTGCCAGTTTGGCATCTTCTTGCTCTTGTTTACGTCTAGCTTCTTCTGCTGCTTTTCGTTTTTGCTAAAAAATTATGTTAATAAACAAATCACTGCACACAACCATACACTTCGAAAAACTTAGTGTGTTAAAGTCATTTTCATTTCTTAAACAACACTCAAAAAATACCTTAATGACTTAAGCTAGTATTTCCAGAAGAATATAACCAGTTTTTTTTTAAATTAAGAGAGTGATTAATTCTACTAATTTGAACACCTCGTTGGTCGAATGGCTAGTGTTCGCCTAACTGCACCGATCAACCGCGAGGCTCGGGTTTGATTTACGACGGGAGATTCATTTCCGGGTCTGAGTGTTTATTTAAGTATTTCTATGTATAAGAATCTTTGACTAACATCCATAACACAAGCATATAATTTGCTTACTTAGGGGTTAGATTCAATTTGTGTAACTTGTCCAAGGATATTAATTTATTTATTTTAATTAGTGTAAGATGATACCATACATTACATTAGACGATGACATGGCCTAATGGCCAATATTAATAACCTATCTAAAATAAAATATAGGGCTACTTCAGATCAGTTATCAGGGAATTGCTATTTTTAAATCCATATATATATATATATATATAATTAATCCTCATTGTGAGTGGTTATCCAAACACTCCTGAACATATGGACCAATTTTGCTAATTCCTTTATTGTTGTGTTAGTTATTATCAGGATAAGGTTCTTATGTTAACAAATATCAGGAAAATTGCAAGGAAAAAGGAAAAACATTACTTTATTTTCTCATAAAAATATCTTAGCAACAAAACTTTAGAAGGCCTATCTCTATATGTAGAAAGGTTATTAATATTGACTGTAAGACAATAGCTACACTTTTTATTAGGTTTGTTTTGTAGGTAGATTAAAGATCATTGCAATAAGTTGTATTCTATGAAAAGTTGAAAAGGAAAAGTACCATTATTACAGACTATTTTGACAATTTATAAGTTGATTTGCATTGGTGACAAGTTGTTTAGTACATTTTATGATCGTAAGAATGGGGAATAAACACAAAAGCATGGCAACAATTACAGGGTACAAGCTCATATGTTACATCATAAAAAAAGACTTACCAAATGATAACTCAACTCGAGAAAAAAATCTGACTTCGTACAAGACATTATACATTGCACTATATTTTAGCAATCTTAAAAATCATTAGAAATAACTGTCACAAGCACACTTTGAAAAAATAATCTCTCAGCAATAATAGTGACACAAACCTCAGAATAAATGTTTTTAACTGAAGTATAATCTAATGAGTATTTGCAATCCCACATGATTTCTTAAAATACTTCAGAGGATTTAAAAGAAATCCAACAAGTGCAGACATGTAGTCTATAAATTATGGATGTAAGTGTGAGATGTAAGTTTGACAAGACCAGAAGGAAAAGTAATTATTTCTGTTCACCTTTTTGTTGATATCTAAATTTAAATCTGGCCTAGACTTTGTACTATTTTCATTCAAAGTTGACATTTGCAATCATAAACTACTAGGTGGTAGAGTCTTGCAGCAACTCGCCCAGATTGGTTCCACAGCTTTATCTATTCCTGCCTCTATAACATCAGCGTTGACATGTTCCGCTTCAGAGAATAAGGTAGCTAGTAAACTTACTTTTGCTCGAGGCCTAACATTCCGGCCTCAGGTTGGCAGTGCACCATTGTCGCCTTTTGTGTCTCTAGGCAGTGTAAATTTCTTACCATCAGGAAATCCTTCTGCTTGTTTACTTTCCAATATCAAAAAAAATATTGAAATATTGAATTTGTATTTTTTTAGAGTTAACAAGTTAGCTTATTTCTGTTGATTGATTTACAACCTCAAACCATTGTGGCTTAAAACCAATCCATACCAATATAACATAAAGGGAGAATTAATAGCTTATGTTAAGAACAATAGAAACTCACACTTGTACAACAAAAAGAACAACTTGAACTGAAATTACTAGTAACTTGTAAAATAGGTAATAAATCTATTTAGTTATTACCTCATTTTCTTTATATTGTGCATGTTCCTTTGTAAATTGTTCAATAAGTTTCTGCTTTAATTTTTCCGCCTTGGGCATAACCTCCTTTAGTTTAGATTGATTAACTGCTTTTACTTCCGGAGGAACTGCTACATATTCTGGATGCTTTCTTATCTTTTCCAAAAACAATGTCATAAACTTCATATATAAAATATACGCATTTTCGAAACTCCCTTCTGCTAGATAAACATTGGCCATTCGAACCATCTCCAGACCAGACCTATAATATCTGTAATACAAAAATAGATCATAAGATATATTTTAATAAATTAGATATCTTCTAAAACAAAACTATCGAAACAAATATAATATGCAACATATTATGCGTTAAAATAATTTTATTTTAGATAAACTCAGTTTTCCCTGTTGGTTCTACTTATGTATGTATGTTATGTATGTAACAACAAAAACCATTAGTCAGATCTTGATCAAGACTAAATAGAACCAACCATAAAGCTTAGAAAAAATGTTGTTTAAGTAGAGTTCTGAGGTAACGCAGTCTCATTTAGACTCCACCTCCTCCTCTTTGGAAATCAGCTAAGATAGAAAAAGTAACAATGTAAAGCCTCAGACATAATCATGCCATGTTATCTTAAGGTTACAAAGAGTCTTTAAGATACCATATATTAAGAAAATATTTAAAAGTGAGTTATTGTGAAGTCTACTATTAATAAATACAGTTTACTTTTAGTATTATCCGAGCTTACTATTGTGCATGTTATTTCTTAGGTAGCCAAGCATAAACTTCATAATAAAATGTCATTAATAAACATGGTGTAACCACAAAATAACAACTCCTTTAATAATGTATATATTATAGCAATACAATACACATTTTTGTATGGTTTGAAACAAAAGAAAAAGGTTTAAAAGGAGTAGCACACTGTTCGAGAATTTCCGCCGATCTTTATGATAGAAGCAAAAAAACAAATAACCTGATTGGTTAATTGACAAGTACATTCTAAAACAATTGTAACAATGATAACCTACAAACTAAAGCAGTTTAACACAAAAAAATGTACTGCAAGTTTTTTTGAAATGTAGAAGATGATTAGTACCCACACAGATTAGTAAAGATAATATAATACACTGTCTTAGGTACCACAGAAGAGGCATGTGACTAGGCTTTGACTATCTTTGGCTAGATTTATTATTGAGTGAAAATAAGCTATGATAAACATATAATCCAAAACACATTTTTAGAAGAACCCTTTTATTTCTTAAATATGTATTAAATAGTTATTTAAATTGTCTGAAACAGCAACTGCCTACTTGTAAAAAAAAAATAGGAGAAATATTTGTTATGATAGAATAGGCCTCACAGCTATAGGCATAGCAAAAGTATTTACTTCCTTATTTTTGGTTGCTTTTCAAACTTAAATTTAAATAGCACAATAATTATGTATAGGAAGGTATCTTTTTGGACAATTTTTTTAAAAGAGCACTGTCCTTTTTTGAAACTATGAACTAAACATCAAAATAGTCTATCATTATTCTGTCACTAAACCATGTAGCGACAAGACTATCTTAATGTAGAGATTTAATTTGAAGTAGTTTACTCGATCTCTACTCCATGTTTATTAATACTGAATTTATGTAATGTCAACTTCAATCGTAAAGTTAGACTTGATGTAATCTATGTTTAATAAAGTAGTATTATATTATATAAAATAAAGTAGTATTATACTGCCAATTGCTTTTCATCCACTTTTGATTCATCGCTCACTGAACCATAAGTAATTTCATATTAAAATGGGGATTTCACAATTGACATTTTAATGTGTATGTTGAGCATGTTTCTAGTAATAGGTTATAGATCATTAGTTATCAATCTAATACTACCAATATCTCCTAAATATATAGTAGTGATCAGTATAATATTCAACGATTTTCCGACTACAGAATAAAAACTATTTTCAGATTTTTAAAGGTGAGTAATCTCGAAACTTAATAAGCCACCAAAGACTAATTGAAACTCACTTCATGCTAAAATTATACTTCAAAAATCAATGTTACTAAAAAGAATACTTTTTACTTAGGACATCCTGATAGTTACCCATAACAGTTACCACTAAAAATTAGTTTCATATTAAACAACCCAAACCTTTGAGCTTATAGATGATTAAAAGCTACTTGGCATCTTAGATCTTCCTACCCTAATCATCGACGTGAGCTCAAGCATTAAATCAATTTAACATTTTTTATGATATTGGAAGGCAAACAAGGACATGAATTTCCTAATGATAAGAAATTCACACTGCCTAGAGACACCAGCACAAGTTCTAATCATTGTCATTTAAACCATACATATCTACAAAGCGTTAATTGAGAGAACAAGAACACTCTTTCAGCATAAAGTTATGATGAGTCATACCAAAGTTCGTTGTTAGTAGAAAAGACTTTACCTTCTAGGAGGCACGTTGGGATCCACTTCGACCATTGCCCCATAAGTAGCTAATTGTTTTACTCTTGTCGCAGGTTCTAAGGCAGCCAGATCAACCATTTTAGTGCGTTTTTCGCTTGGGTGCATTTTTAAACTTTAAAAATGATCTCCAGCTATTAAATATTGACCAACAATATAGCAAATACACGAGGAAAATTTAACGTAACATAAAAAATATAAATATTTTGCCTTACTTTTCTTTTAACAAGGATCACAATTCAACATCTAACAAAAACACTAAAATCAAATCAACAAATAATATTTCAAACATTTTTTCTTCATCCTTGTCATGTCAAATTCAAAAAGACTATGTCAAATGTCATGTCAAATTCTATTTTTTTTAAGTTGTTGGTGATGGTAATTAATTTGCCCCTTTGTGGGGCCGGTAAAAGCCTTAAAGCCATGTAACCATGCTTTCCGCATTAATTCTTTATTTCAGTCCTTAGTCGCTATTTACAAAGTCATGTCTGGGTCTTGAGTAAAGCGGTGGTTTCGTTACACAAGCTCGTTTATGAGATTTGGCGGCAGCGAACAAATTCACGATTCACTAATTTCTTCATGATTATTTCATCTGTGCACGTTCACTGAACAAAACTAAACTAATTTCCACCTAAATTAACTGATTTCATTTAATATAAACTCGAAATTCAATAATTAAGAAAAAATACGATCATCTTCATTCACGATGGCGCCAAAACCTATTTTTTTAAAGTTAATATATTTTACCCCTTTCTGGGGCCAGCTAAAACCTTTAGGCCATGCTGCCACGTCTCCCGTATTATTAATTCTTATACAGTCATTAGTCACTATTTACAAAATCATGTCAGGGTCTTGAGTAAAGCGGTGGCTTCATTACTCAAACTCATTTAGTGAGATTTTGCTGCAGCGAGGAAATACACGATACACTAATTTCTTCATAAATATTTTACTTGTGCACATTATCTGAACAAAATAATTGAACTAAATCCCCCCTAAATCAACTAATTTTACTCATAATTTACATAAAATTCAATAACTACAAAACAATTATGACCATCTTCACATTATTATTTTGCCATTAGTCATGTATAAATTTGCAATAATTTGCGTCTAATTTGCCAAAATTGAGATTCAATTATAAGTAGTCATAAGTCGTCAATAAGTCATGTCAGAGTTTTGAGTAAAGCGTTGGTCTCATTACTCAAGCTCATGTAGTGAGACTTGGGGGCAATATGGAAATACACGATATCCTAATTTCTTCATGATTGTTTCATTTGCACACTTTCACTGAACAAAATTGTACAAAATGCCACCAAAATTGACTAATTTCACTTAATGTAAACTTATACAAATCCAGTCAAATTCCGTATGAAAAAAATACTGACGTGTGCAGCAGGTCTATGGATTTGTCTGAGTTTGTGGCTGTCGATTTTTTTTTCAATGAACATCGGAATTAAATATATTTGTGGCGGGTCAGGCTGGCCGTATCTATCAAAGCAAGAGAGAGTCGTTTGTGAAATATGGCATTTCAAATCACTTTCTTATGGAATAAGACGTTGGCGTACCTACTACATTTTTTCTGTAAAAAAGAGAGATAACGATCACACAGCTCTCCTAATGGCAAGTAATAACCATGGCCTATTACACCAAACACCACCACAGTCTACCTTCCAGACTATACCAAGACGCTGTAGTTATGGTGGCAGGTAGGTAAGGCTACCCGGGCTACTATTACGTTCTTAAGCTTGACGTGATGTATTGGTGTGGCCTCCTATTTTCGATTCAAAGCCCTTCTCTATCATAGAGACAGCGAATCAGTACTCAGCCTGTTTTAGATACGGCATTTTTACCCTATGTTACGTTACGAAATCGACGTAAATCGTAACAGACAGACAAACTTTCGCATATATAATAGTAGTATGGTTAGAATTGATCATAAAGTGTGAACACTGGCTTAAGATGACCTGTGCATTCAATTGTTTTTCTCAAAAACTAGTTTCTCTTCATTTCGGATTTCAAGTTATTTGTCCTGTAGGTATATTATACTTTTACTTTTTGATTGGTTTCTTACTTAAAAATGAGTGTTGTTATCGATAGTTTCTAAATTATGACTTTAAAAAAAATAGATGATAATTTGTAAAGCATATACTACCAAACAAACAGTTTATAAATATTATGTAATACTACAAAACAAAGATAGAGTGAACAAATCAAACAACGCGTTATCGCCACAGATTACTTAATTGTAGCATGGTTATAGCCCAATTTACATTTTGTGTTTTACTCCTCTTCCACGCAGTGGCAGATTATCCTAAAGGCAAACCAGGCATGCACCTAGGAAAGCGAGATCACAAGTAGCACGGGTATGAGTGGAAAAAATACGACAGATAAGAATAAGGAAATAATTATTTCACATAGACCTTATAATGGTTCTTGTGACAAAAATGACGGTTTAAATTTATAGGTGCCTATTCTATATGCTCTGCATATACTTAGAATAGGCACCTCTCAATAAAAGTACCTTTTCATTGTTTCATTCGAAATATGGACTCTTTTTTGATTACATATTTATATATTGATGTATAAGCGACACTTTCTCTTGCAAAAGAATATTTATATTCATTGGTCACTTTAGTCATTGACTACTATTTGTGCTAATTTTTAAATAAATACGATAGAAATACGAGTACCTATCTGAACAATGGAAATTACTACAAATGGCTGTACACAGGCGCTCCTGAAAAGCGCAATTGCGTGGGCAGGGCGCCGAAACTAAGAATGCTCTCTGAGGAGTTTCAGCATTACATTTTGGGTGGTAGTGTTATCGGCGATAGATTTATGGTAAAAGACATAAGATTTAGGAGTGTGTAGGTCTAGGCCATAGATCGATTGCAGCGATGCCGAAACGACGAGATTTTGGAAATTACTTAAAGATACGTAGGTATAGTTATATTGTATACCGCTATTGGTCGGGGCAATTTTTTTGTAAATGTATGAGGAATGTGAGTATTTTTAGTTGGCTTTTTGCTCGCTAAATAGACTATTTGAGTAAACGTGTTAGGAGTTTTAACGTTTTTAGTCAGCTATGGCTGGGTAAAGAAACATGGAGGGAGAAACTATTCTTGACAACATAGGTTGTTGCGGCAGAACTTCGTTTTGTGGCAGAAATTTAATGTCCGTTATTGTCGCATATACATACGTATCTTTATGCCAAGTCCGTTGTGGTATAAGCAGAATGTATTGTATGAAGTGTCACAATCTTTGCAGGCCTACCTAGTTTCTCCTACATGTCTTACCTACTCTTACTCTACAGGCACGACGGTTTTTGAAACCCTTGACACCATCGGATAAAACCAGAGATTTGATTTTGGAATGTGAACCAATATGTCCCAACTTCCCTCTAAATTTGCTATGTATGTAGCTATATTGAATTATACCAAATTATCTTAAAATATGGTATGCTATGCTGCTATATTAAAGATATTTGTAATAGTCTTTCTATTTTTTGGTACTTGTTCTGGTACTACAGGGTATATTAAGAATTTTTACAAAAATTGTCTTAGGTTGACGAAGAACTTTTAAGAACTTGGGTGTCTGAGCGATGTAACGGTTTGTATTGTTTTATATTCAAACTACCAATTGTTCGTGACTTCGTACATGCGTAAAAGTGACTTTTCGTGGTTAGTATACATTACTAATAACGGAAGATTGCGCTGTAGTAAACGGTATACCAAATGTTGACGTGGGCTACTACTACGAAATAGTCTAAGATCCGAAATAAGGTCGACCTACACCGAGCTGATAATAGGATGAAACCGGTTTATAGCAAATTTTGTATATCAGAAAAAATATTAAAATGGGTTGCCTAAAAAAATCGTCGACATTTTCATTTTTTTAAATGTTTTTTTTATTCATTAATTGTTGCAATATTAGTTTTAGTCCGACTTAAAGTAGCTATAAGACCTCAGATTATATAGTAATACTACGTATTTATAAGACGAAGTTGCAGAAGTTGGATTGCCTGTTACAAATCTGGATTGCCAGGTATAAACGGATAATTGTCGATGTTAGTTACTTTCACGGAATCAGATACTAGACAAAAAAATCACCATATGTGCAGTTTTATTAGAAATTTTATTATAATTTGTGCTGATATATGCCTGAAAAAAATTGGAAACATGAAATATTTTTTTTTAAATAATTAAAAATGTTCGGTCTGGGATTTTTTTAGGCAACCCACTTGTAATATGATCGCTAATATACTTACTTGACTATAAAACATGTTTTATTCTATTATCAGCTCGGTGCAAGTCGATGTAGGTTCGGATCTTCTACTATAAGAAAATATTTACTCTGCTATCACATAATGCAAGCTTATAAGTATTATCGTATTTTTATTTTTTTATTTTTTTAGCACTTGCCCTGTGCGTGGGATAAATTTCTATAAATTTTAAAGAAAGAAAAAATAGTTAAGTATTAAGCTTACATTGGGGCAAAATTCAATTTGTGTAATTTGTCCAAGGAAATTAATATTACTCTTTTATTGGAAAGAAATAATAGGTATATTACAAATTTGTTTGTTTATTAAACTCATAAAATCTTGAAATTTTGTTGGAAAATTGTTACGAAAGTTTGATCGGACAAAAAAAGGAGAAACACATTCCTTTGTTTCTTAAAAAGTAACTAATGGTTTAATTTCCACGTATCGGTCAGGGCTCCGACTCATAGGCTTACCGTCGCTAAAATCATGACAACTTAACTTTTCCAGCCACCATAACGTCAGCGCTTCCAGTTGATTTGTTCCAGTTAGGAGGGTAAGATAGCCGGTAAACTTACTATTGCTCGAGGCCTAAAATCCCGGCCTCATGTTGCCAACAAACCATTACCATCTTTGGTGTTTCTAGGCGGCGTCAATTTCTTACAATCAGGAAATCCGTCTTATTATTTGCCATCCGATATCATAAAAAATATCGGTTTTTTAAAATTCTATTTTACGCCTATATAATTGCATAAAGCCCGTCACACACGTAGCTATAATATATATTAATATGAACTATAGCAAGACATATTACATTTTCTATACAGATATTCAAGCGACCGCACACGCAACTATAATTTATATTTTTACTAGCTGTTCCCGCGAACTTCGTTCCGCCCATTCAGTTTGTATGGGAAAAATTAAAATGTTGTTTTTCCCAGTTTCCTCACAATTGAACAGAATAAAAAGTATCCTATGTCCTTCTCGCGGTTCTAAGCTACCTCCCCACCAATTTGCAGCCTAATCGGTTCAGCCGTTCTTGAGTTATAAATAGTGTAACTAACACCACTTTCTTTTATATATATAGATGACGCCACCAACGAATATATTATCGCATATTAATACATATTACTAGATATTATGGTATAGCGTGCAAACGCTAGGCCGACCATCAATGAATGAGGGCAAAATATATATTATAGCATCGTCTCCGTGTGTAGTAGCTTACTATGATATATGTATATTATAGCGCGGCATATTAATATATATTATAGCTACGTGTGTGACGGGCTTTATTCAATAAATTAAACAAGATGTAAGATATTATTTTTTCATCGATACTTATTGCAACAACATTTGCAAAACAACAAGGATAAAATATAATAACTAAGAAATACAGGCGTCCAAATGCAGATTGTACATATATAACAAAAAATATACCAAAAACTTTTGCACTGTTGGCGAAATGTTAATAAATAAGTGGATGGCCAATAGTTTCGTAAAAAGTAAGGGTTTTGGACTAATAAACTATTGTTGCGATACATCTCTTCATTGTATTTAAGACAATCTTTATCCACAAGACTGTATTCTGTCATAGGCTTATTTTTAGCTTTCATAGATACAAACTTAATGTTTTCAAATCTCTTTTTTAGTCTATCCCTGCAGAAATTAATCCTTCTATGTTTATGTTTTGAACATTTACAAACAATTGAACTTCTGCTATTTTGAGATTTTGTTTTTAAACTTTGAGATACTAATTTTCCAAACACAGTTTTTTGAGCTTTCATTACTCCTCTCAAATTGCAAAGTAGTCGATTTAGTGATGCTTTGACGCGAGTATTATCGTTATGGATATAATAGATTTTTATAGGCGATCTTATGTTTTTTTTGAAAATTAGATCTTTTTTATGGCAAGGTTCAATATTTTTATTTCCAATCATCTTGTTGCTTATTCGACTGTTTTTGTGACTACCATCGTTGACTTTATATAACAAGTTGTGAAGAAAATATTTGTTAGTACTGTCATGAACTGCTTTATCTTCTTTAAAACATGTACGATGCGATATTTTTCTTTTAGTTAAACTATTGTTATCCTTGTTTTTCAAGTTGCGCTGATGGTACCGATCACCAGTTTTATTTTGGATAGATTTTGTAGCATATCTATTACCCATACATTTATTATGATTGTAGCGGTATTGATGGTCTTTGTAACAAAGGAATTTCCTATTTTTGTTGTTCTCACTAATGCGACCTTCCAAATTGCCACATATTTTATGTCTGAAATCACCTTTGCTAACTTTGTTTAAGAATTTATTCTGATTACATTTACAACTTTTATTTCGTATAGGTTTTATAATATGACTAGGTTTTGATGCTAAAGGAAGACTGGGATTATCGTGACCCTCATATAAGTGATTCTCATTTTTATTTTCGATTGTTTTGTTATCTTTATCGTAACAATCACAATTCGAATACATGCCACTAATAGTAGCTTTGATGCTATTATTTCTCGACATATGCTGAATACAATTAAGATAACTTTTTCTGCATTCTGATTGTCTCCTATCACCGTCTTTCAAATTCTCCAGACACCTGGAACAGTGCCACTGTTTTTGATTAACGTAATTTTCATTATTGCTTTGATCTATTTTGTTACCTGTAATATAACATTCAGAACTTGAAATTATTATCTTATTGGTATTGGCGTTATCGTCTTTAACTGTATCGTAAACATTTTTATTTGTTTCCGTTTTCGTACTATCCTTATGATGTAAGCTCTGAGGAAAGCATGAGGATTTATATTGTTTATTATAGATTTTATTACTTTGAACTTGTTTCCTATTTTCAACATCACATTTACACTTTGAAATACTGTCAGTATAGTCACTATTACTATCTTTACTAACCAAATCCTGCTTTAAAAACTTAGAGCATTTGTTTGGTTCTATTTTATTATTATCTTCGCAACGTGAATTTTGAGGAAAGCCTGGAGGTTGATAATCTTTGTAATGAACATAGTTTTCTTTTTTTCTTCGACATTGTTCGCCATATCCTTCAACATTACATTCCGACTTAGAAATTAGTTTTTCATTATAACTACCGCCATTATCTTCAGTTATCAAGTCACGTTTTGAGTATTCATAACATTTATTGGGCTCTATTGTTTTGTTATTTCTACGGTGTAAATTGTGAAGATAATGTGGGCATTGCGTTTCTTTATGAATTTGATTTTTACTTTTAAATGTTTTGGTATCTAAAACACGACATTTGCAATCCGAAATTATTTTTTTATCATCATCACCGCTGCTATCTTTGTTATTCAAGTTTCGCGTTTTGCGTTGAAACCCGTTATAGCAACTTACATTTACTCTTGCTTTTTGACTGTCTGCATGACGTAAATTGTGACTAAAGCAAGGGTGCTGGTGTTGCTTTAAAGGATCGCGTTTTTTATGGATACCACTTATTTTTTTGTTTTGAATTAATTTGTCATTTTTATTAAATAACTTGATCTCATCAACATTCAAATGTTTTCTCCTTTGCGCTACTTTACTACGATTACAATTGATATTGTCATGTTGACTAAAATTCGAACATTTGCATCTTTTTTTGTTATAAATCTGTGACTTGTTATGTGTTCGTTTTAAAAGCCCTTTTTGTTTGGATTCGTTACGAAGAATGTATTTTTTTCTTGGGTTGTGGTAGCAATTACAGGGCTTCATATGCATCTTCCAATCAGAAGACGTTTGTTTATTAGGAGGTCGTGACTTAAGATCTGGTAATTGTTTGAAATCATTTTTGAGAAAGTGGTTTGAGGTGGAGCCACCAAACAGCCTCTGTTGTCTCGTACCATAATCTGGATAAAGTTGTAGTTTCGACTTCGACATAGCAGGGTCTGGACGACACTTTTTAGACTTTTTTATAACGGTTTCTGAGCAAATATGCTTTGGTTTTAATGGATTAATTAACATTTTCATTAAAAACATTACAATAATACAAGGCGACCAGGTTATCAATATGAAAGTATAAAGTAAGCATTGAAATGCTCTTTCAAAATAAAACAACTTTGACGATTTTTTCTGGTCTAATAATAATTTGAAATTTGAATCTTTTCTTTTGTAATTTCTCGGCTTTTGACTTGTACATTTATTACTTATTTCTTTTTTCAAAATATTAACGCTACCCGAATTTTTCTTATGATGGAAATCAAATCTTTTTAACTCAGGTATTAATGAAGGTTCATTTGGATTTTGCTTTTTTAAAACCCGTTTATGCGATATCATAGAAGTAATTTCTCCGGATTTATTTACGGAATTGCATTTACAATTTATAGAAGGAAAACTTACAACGTTCCAAGGACCAGATGCATCGCACTTACATTCTGCTAAAGATACATTATTATTTTTACAGTGTAAAGAAACTTGGTGATTATTTTTGCTTGTAAACTTTGGTTCATAGCAGCAGCCAAGCAACTGCTGATTGCTATTCGAAGACACTAAATTTTGCGGTAAAGACATTAGACTATTAGAAAAAGGTTTACAAATACTATTG
>NJDD01009649.1:6102-35325 GCA_002245505.1 Calephelis nemesis
TAAGCATTTGTAAGTAAAAACTTTGCCAACTGACACGGCTGCTTTGATATTTGTTTGTCTGACATATACTATATCAACGATAACAAAATGATTATTTGCCGGCAGTTACTTTTGAGTATTTTATATCTTGCGATTTAAAAACAGGAAAGTTTAATTTTCAACGTAAAATTTGTACCGCCTTTTGTTTACAATAAACTATAGTAATATGCTGTTGTTTACACTTAATTGTAATTATTTTGTAGTAAGTTTAATTGTACACTATAAAGAGTTCATTCGTACATTCCTTCATTCATTCATTCTTTGATACATTCTTTATTTTACAATGTCGATTTTAATATGACACAACAGTGCCGCAACCACTAATGAATGAATATGATAATAATAAACAAAAGGTTACTTTATATTGCAAAAGGACATCCCTTGTCGCAAAGGGGCATTAAAGTACTCGTCAGTTGTGGTTCCAAAAGGGGTTAAAAATTAATGGACACGGTGGCTTTGACAATCTTTTTATGGTTCTACATCAAGGAGTAAGGACTGAATGAATAGGGTATGATAATTTTCCATAGGTCAACCCTTTGAGTTTCACGTCTATTCGCATCTGATTCAATAAAGTATATAAATTGGATTGGTCTAAGATCCGAACTTAAGTCGAACTGCACCGAGCTGATAATAGGATGAAATATATTTTATAAAAAAATATGTCAAAAGGTAGGTTAAAAATATCCTAGACGTGATATTTTTTAATTTAAAAAATCTTCAAATTTTGTATTATTAAGATAGTAAGAAAAATTTATCTTGACCTTACGTATAAATAAATTAAAGTATATTTAAATATTTGTACACCACAATGTGGTAGAATTTGTGTTCTTAAGTATCATTGTAACAACTTTGAACACACATATTCAGCAAATAAATATTAATTTTCAATTACATTTTCATTAGGACATGAAATGTGCAAAAGTTGGGTTGCCTGTTGTATACTTAGATTGCCAGATATAAACATGTATGTCTATGCCAGTTATTTTCACTATTATATATAGCGGAAAAAAATAGAGCATATGGGATATTTTATTGACAACACGTTGATATAGTTACCTACAAAAATCGGATAAATGAAAAATATTTTTTAAAAGTATGTAATTACCTTAGTAATATTATTCGGTATTTTTTTGACAATCATTTTTTGATATAATTCTAAAATATTTTTGAAGTGAAACTTCTTTATCGGGGTTGAAAAAAAAATAGTGTAACATTTTTTCGTTACGCGTCACATTTTTCCGTTACGCGCCATCTTTGTTCTTATCCCTACCACGCATGATTCGAAGTATACTTTCTCCAGCGGAGTAGGGATTGGCAACAAACTTTATTTAACCAATTTCTGTAAAGTTGCATATAGTAAATTATTTTTTTTAAAATAACGCCATAAAGAAGTTTCACTTCTTCACTTCTTACGAGTGCACGCTAGTACACGCACACATTTTTATTAAAAAATATGTTTCATCCTATTAGCAGTTCGGTGTAGGTCGATGTAAGTTCGGATCTTGTACTATGTAAATGATGTTGAATGTTTACTTATGCTTTGACAGCCCCTTTAATAGATCTACATAAAGTTATGAGGACTTAATGACTAATGTATGTTAATTTGACAAAGGTCACCTCTTTGAGTTCACTTTCGTTTCTGATTTTAATGAAGTGAAACATTTTATTTGCAAAGTAAAATCCATGTTCGGTAACACGGCTGCTTTGATATCCTTTTTATGTTTCACTTATAGTCAGGACGTAATGACAAGCGTATGATAATTTGCCAAAGGTCACTCCTTCGGACATTGCGACTATTCGTTTCTGATTCTAATGAGCATTTCAATTACAAAGTAAAATCTTTTTCAACTTTTCCTTAACGACAACTTTATAATGGCTTCACATAAAATAACTTTGAACCTTTTATAAATGTGAACACTTAAGTTTATTAGATAATTTGGAAAGAAGACTAAAAATTAGATGTTACTGTTTCATGAGATGTTTTCTCAGTGTAGGTTCGGGTTAATTTGCAGAAAAGACCATCTGCCTTCCTGCCAGGCAGCTCGTAAAAGGCGAGCATAGACTTACCGTCACAAACAACGTGACATCTGACTAGGTGGTAGAGTTTTGCAGCGACTCGCCGCGATTTGTACCACCGGCTTACCTGCCTGCCTGCTTCCATGTATTTTATTGTGAATAAAAGTCGATCTACTATAACAATTTATATTTTTAAAATACAATGTGCGTTTAGATTCCAAAAAGCGTAGGCTAACGAACACAAGAGAAGACAGCCTTGCGATTGGCTGCCGATGACGCTATGATTTTCTGTTATTGGGTAGTGATGCCATCATATTATAGAAAAAATATGCATCGTGATCTGTAGTTTTTAAGCGCTTGAACACTATATAATTTACAAAATAAAACTTATGACTAGTTCTGACAATGTCAATACTTCATTTATTTAGATAGAGATCCGAACGGCTTTATTATAACTTAGGGCCAAGAGTTTCTTTAAGAGAAAAAAAAGAATAATGTTTTAACTGTAACGTCAATGTTTAAGAAAATGTAATATTTTATGTTCACAAGAAAATAAGTTTAGTTTAATTTTTTTTTATACAAGAGGAGGCAAACGAGCAAGTGGGTCACCTGATGGAAAGTGATCACCACCGCCCACGGACATCCGCAACACCGGGAGTATCGCAGATGCGTTGCCGACCTTTAAGGAATGAGTACGCTCTTTTCTTGAAAGTCCCCAAGTCATAATTGTTTGGGAATACCGCCGTCGGTAACTGATTCCACAAAGATGTTGTGCGAGGTAAGAAATGTCTTCGGAATCGCACAGTTATTGTGATAAACATCGTGTGAACACATATAATAAAAATAATCTTGCTGTCCATGTGTCACGTCTCTACAGAGAAACTTATTCGCAAGCTGGATTATTGCTTTAATAGTTGCGCGGCTTACCGTAATCGATATTTATGAATTGTTGTACTTTCCATACCTAAATTGAAATTTATTCATAAATCGTATCTCGAATGAAATTCCACCAAGAAACTTTCGTGGTAAGTCCTCTTTTTCTCTTTATTCATCAAGATAGAATAAGATCTGTATTTTATTTGAAGAGTGGCTGTATTTTATCTCCCTTAGTTCGGGATCAATGTTAAAGTTACCCTGAATAACAAAGTTTGGGGTGCTTCTGCAGGTCTTTAAATCTGTTGTCTCAGAGAAAGCACTTTATACTTATCAAATAGTTTTACTAAACCTGGATATATCTCAATTCATTCACAGGTAGGTAGTGAAATACCTAATTTGAATATTTTCCAAATTTCTTTTATACTACGATTTATTAGTAAGGGGTTAAGAATTAAGGAATAGGTTTCTATTCGTATCTCTTATAGTTATTACCTACTGTGTTACATAACACATCATTTTCGATAAATCTTTTGCTTTGTCGACATACACGACATACATACCTATCTTTACGCTAAGTCCCTTACAGGGTATGCAGAGAGTGATACTTTGTCAACCTTGTTTTTCATTTATTTACAAACTACATATTATATATACATTATACACACTTGTTACTCTCTTTCTACAGAAACATAAAGATAAATAAATGAAAAATTACTAGAGATATATATTAAATGACGTATGGTAGCATTTTTTTTACAAACCTTTGTGGTTTTTAAATGCTATTCCAATTATGCGTTTAGTCGCTAAATAAATTAAAAATAATAAGAAAATAAAATATTCATTTAATTGACTTTGTTCGAAAACAAAAAGACGCACGATCTTCAAGTTATCTCGAAGCTTTGCCGAATATACCGCCGAGAAAACGAAAATCGCAATATAAAATGCGGCGACAACATAAGGTTCAAAGCAATCTCCCTCCGCCTAACGAATTTTTGATCAGGTCATGTGTTCTGACGCGAATTCATTTCTTACCCATCATAAAAAGTCAACGTCGCTAAAGAAGATTTTACTTCAGAAAATCTACAAAGTTCACATCCTAAATTTCTATATTATTTAATACTCGTACTTTTTTCTCGCGACTCGAAATCTGAAATTGGGAGTTTTTGACTGAAATTTGAATAAACAAAAAGTTCAAAGCTAATAACTTAAGAAATATCAAAGAGGATACATAACACCTACTCGCGAAAGTCAATGCAAAATTTTCCGTATAAATTATACATAAATTTCATTTAACGGACCTTTGTAGCTGCTAATACATACATTCTTAATAAGTATTTCATTCCTTGCAGTAAAAATAATAACTATTTTTCATTCTACACTAAATTATGTTATAAGTGTACACTTTGTAATTAAAGAAAATATCTAGAAAAAAGGAGCAGTTAAAGTAAGAAAAGGTGCATGTAGCACATCGTTTACACTTACCGACTCATTATCCTAACTATTTTCTTAATGAACAGAGGGAGAGTAATTATCACTTGCTAGTATAGATATATTCAAAGATAAAGTTCATAAAATTGTTTTGAAGTGCCAGAACAATGCACATTAATGTTTTTATTGACAAAGCCCGTATATATGTAGAAGTTATCAAAGATAAGACAATGTTGGAAATCAAGTTGGTCCCCCGTGTTGGTCCGGGCTCCTTTGAAGAATAGACCATCTGCCTTCCTGCCAGGCAGCTCGTAAAAGGCGAGCGAAGGCTTACTGTCACTAACACCGTGACATCTGACTAGGTGGTAGAGTTTCGCAGCGACTCACCCGGATTGGTACCACCGCCTTACCTATTCCTGCCGCCATAATGTCATTAAGTGTTCCGGTTCGGAGGGTAAGGTAGCCGGTAAACTTACTTTTGCTCAAGGCCTAATATCCCGGCCTCAGGTTGGCAACGCACCATTACCACATTTTGGTGTCTCTAGGCGGCGGAAATTTCTTACCATCAGGAAATCCGTCTGCTTGTTGCCTTCCAATATCATAAAAAAAAAGTGGTTTTCTAGGTGGTAGAGTTTCGCAGCGACTCATCCGGATTGGTACCACCATAACGCTGCCGCCATAACGTCATGACGTGTTCCAGTTTGGAGGGTAAGGTAGCCGGTAAACTTACTTTTGCTCGATGCCTAACATCCCGGCCTCAGGTTGGCAACGCACCATTACCACCTTTGGTGTCTCTAGGCAGCGTGAATTTCTTATCAGGAAATCCGTCTGCTTGTTTGACTTCCAATATCATAAAAAAAGTTATCAAAGGTAAGACAATGTTGGAAATCAAGTATAGATGAAAAAACGTGGAAGCTTATATCAGGTGGTCGGATCTTAGTGTATAGTAATATGTATCTAATAATGTATACCTATATACAGTGAAACTTGGTTAAGTGGGACCTGGATAAGTGAGAAAACCTCATAACTAGAACTCATGCTGAGGTCAAAACATTTTGGCACTGAATTACCTTCGTTAGTGGGACGAGGTAAGCCTCTATATCTGAGATTTGTTCTTTCAATTTATCATCATAGTTACCTCTATAACTGAGACAGCGAGTAAATTTTATATGCATAAACATCTGTTACTGAGATAACATTGTTTGTTTATTCATTCTTATTCTACCCACAACTTCCACACGTAATTCCAAGTACGTAAGTACAAATTTTGAGCTTCAATTACCTTTAGTTTTAGTTTCGCTTTACTATCATACAGATGTTTATTTGAAAAATGCCAAAACGAAAGCTACAATCGGTATCATTACGTGAAAAACTGAAGTTAATATCCGTTTATGAAAGTGGGAAGACACGCGAAGAAGTTTGTGGCGAATTTAATGTGCTAAAATCTACTCTTTGTAGAATAATTCAGAGTAAACATAAAATTGGATCACAATGTTCTGAAGGACAAGGAAAACAAAAACGTGAATGTTTATCAGAATATCCTGAACTTGAACATGTGTAAAAACGTGCTTGAATGTTTTTGTTGATTACATTTGTATGATTACCTTTAAGTAATATTTTTTTACTAAAACTCATTAACATACATAACACGTTATTTTATTTAATTATCGCACCTGTATAACTGAAATAACCTGTATTCTCACTTTTATTAATGGAACCCTCTGTAAATGAAACAGATATTTATTTATACCTGTATATCTGAGACACTGGGTAAGTAGAATATCTCTATAGGTGAAACGACATTGCAGGTCCCTTGATGTCTCACTTAACCAGGTTTCACTATATTATATATATAAATATATAATGAATCCCCGTATTGCATGCGCGTCTGAAGGGATGGACAAATTTTGCTATTTTTTTTGTAGTTGTGTTGGTTATTGTCAGGGGGCTGATCTCAGTGGCCAAATCAAAATCGAAAAGTGTACATCAAATATCTGTCAAATGACGTCATTTGTGTTTGCTATTGTATTTCTGTTGGTCACTGGAGATAGCAAATATAAAACACGTCATTTGACAGCTACTTGTTGTACACTTTTCCATTTTGAGTTGGCCACTGAGATACATAATTAGCACCCTATGGTTCTAATGAAAAGAAAACTGGTAAAATTGTAGGGAAAATGGGAAAGACAATGCTTTGGTCTATATAAATTGTTAGTAGCTGTTAATGTAGAGATACGAAGATTTGCCGTGTCGGCTAGTTATAAATAAAGATAAATACACTTTTAATCAATAACATCCATAACTTACATAATGTTTTGCCAAAAACAATATTAAAACCTACCTTAAAAATGCCATATAACTAACAAATAATTATTCAAATAAACCACCTCGAAGCATTCTTGGTGCAAAAGTACCCTTGACACTAGCGGCATTACCACGTTGGATGGCCAGCGTGAGTCTTTGCACCAAGAATGAGCCGGAGCGGGTGTCATGCCCGTTGTCTTGGAGCCTGTAAGCCTGTAAGCCCACATTAAACTAGAAGTCTGAAAATGCTTTTAAATCTTATACTAAAAGGTGATGTGTAATTGAATTGAATTAATTATAGGTATATTTGACTTTTTTAATACCTAAAGATTAACTCTTGCACTACACGTTTAAACGTCTTACACGTTTAGATTCGATTAGAAAAGTGCTTAGTGGTAAAAAACTATGAATACAAAAGTAAAAATAATACAGATTAAAAAAAAAAACGTTACTGTAAAACTTATTAAAACAGTTCTTAATATGTGCTTCACTTTTAAGAACTACGAAATAATATGTGCTTCACTTTTTTAAATAATTTTATTACAACATTGTTAAATTATAAGTTAAAGATTTTGAGATCTGAATCAAATACCTACAATTCTAAGGGACTCCATATGTCACAAGACTAAAACCAAACCTCCTCGCTGCAGCTATCACGGGATTCCGTATTCTGATAAATTTGATCATTTGCGGAACCACGCGCCGAAGGTTTTCACACATAATGGGGTCTGTATATTCTATTTTAATTCTATAAACTAGCTCTCCCGACAAACTTCGTTCCACACGTACAGGCAAATTAAAAATTTATTATTTTGTATTTAACACAAAAAAAACTTTCATAAATTTTAAAACTAAATGACTTGTACAGAAGATCAGCTTATCTCAGATAAAGAGATTTCTTCCAGCTCACCTAAAACGGAGCATTTACACATATTATTTATACACAGAAAACCCAGGAGAAAAACAAAAAACAAATGATATGCACAAAAAAATAATAATAAACCATTAAACGTGTAAACATAAATACATACACTTGCATACATAACAAAAATATATAATCGAATTTTTATTTTTTTATTTTTTTAGCACTTGCCCTGTGCGTGGGATAAATTTCTATAAATCTTAAAGAAAGAAAAAATTTCGCCCCAGACAGGATTTGAACCTGTTTTCTTTCTTTAAGATTTATAGAAAAATATATAAACTTGTATATATCTCTGAGAATACATACAAAATACTAAAGGTAACACAATGTGTAAACAATTGTAATATACTGGGTGTA
Source organism: Calephelis nemesis (assembly GCA_002245505.1). Lineage (NCBI taxonomy): Eukaryota > Metazoa > Arthropoda > Insecta > Lepidoptera > Riodinidae > Calephelis > Calephelis nemesis. The sequence goes on from NJDD01009649.1 coordinate 14,045, forward strand.
TATATACAAACACGAGTATATAAACTACAAGAACATAAAAACATAACTGATGGTGTAAAAAAAAATACAAAAGACGACATATAACAGATTTAAGACAGTGATAAGTAACAATCTCTTAAACGCTTTTAAAAACAGATAAAGATGGGCTATTACGAATACTGTGTGGTAGTGAGTTCCACAATTTTACAGCGTGTACAGTAAAGGAGCGAGAATAAGTTGAGTAGTGTGATTCAGGAAAACAAAGTAAAGAACGCATACTGATACGACAAGGAGAATCTGGAGCATGCAAAAAAGTAAAACGTTCAAAGAGATAACCAGTAGATTCTCGATTAAAAAGTACATTTAACAGAAGGCATAGAATAAATATAATATTTTTTTTTATGTTATAGGAAGGCAAATAAGCAGACGGATTTCCTGATGGTAAGAAATTCACGCCGACTAGAGCCACCAAAGATGGTAATGATGCGTTGCCAACCTGAGGTCAGGATGTTAGGCCTCGAGCAAAAGTAAGTTTACCGGCTACCTTACCCTCCGAACCGGAACACGTCATGACGTTATGGCGGCAGAAATAGGTAAGGCGGTGGTACCAATCCGGGCGAGTCGCTCCGAAACTCTACCGCCTAGTAAAATGAATTAAATAATAATAATAGTTAATTTAAGTTAAATAAAATAGTAAAGTAAAAGTAATTTAAGCTAGGCCCTAAAAGTGGATATACGATCGTATTTACGTAAATTAAATATGAAATAATAATTCAAAACCAAAATTAACGAAATCGGTTCAGCCGTTTTCGAGTTTTAGCGAGACTGACAAACAACAATTGGTTTTTATATGTATAGATTTGAAAATGAATCCCGTGTTATTTCGATTTCTGATCAATTGATAGTTTGTACAACGGGTCAAGGGCCTATTACATATTATATAGGTTATTTTTTTTTACCGCCTCATTGGTGGAGGAGCTAGCGTACACGCCTAACTACAGTGTCCAACCAAGAGGCTTGGGTTTGATAACCGATTGAGGCAGGCATTTGTGTGATGACCATTTAAATATTTGCAATTCCGGATGTAAGTGTTTATTAAATTTGTTCTGGTATCTATTTGAGTATTTCTATGTATTAGTATCATTGACTAACACCCATAACACAAACATGTTATAAGCTTACGTTGGGGTTAGACTATGTTTGTGTTACTTACCCTGGGATATTTATTTATTTCATTCTTCTACTCGTACAGTCCGACTTGTTGAAGTTTGTTTCGCTTGAAAGTTACATCAGTTGTATTTTTTGTCATATTTCAAGCCAAATTATACTACTATAGATTAGGCTTAAATCGCAGTCAGATAACGGACGTATAGACAAAAACTTAAGAAAATGTTCTCCGCTTTCCTTTTTGGACAGGTCGACCTTTTTTATGGCTTACATCATACATGCCATCAAGAAAACAGGTCACTTGTCCGCATTTTTTTATTTATGTATACCTATACCTATACCTATTTGCTGTGTAAATCTTTAGGGCGTAGACAATAAGTTACATTTTCATATATATGATGTTTTGCGAGATGAGGTGAGAAATAAAATAAAATAAATAAAATATTTTTATTTCAGACATAGTCCATAAGTACCATTAGTCCATAAGTAAGTTGTGTTTGATATCATTTAATAATTCTATTTTTTTCTTTTTATTATCTAAAGCTGGGCGAACAAATACGGTTTTCCAGTTAGGTTTTCTAATCAAAAATGCATTTCCGGAATTCTGAATTATTTTCTTTCAAACTGAAGGATTGCAAAAGCGTACATGTTAGTGATGTAACGAATATCCGCATTCGCGGATATTCGCAAATTTCTGCGATTGTTTCGCGACATTCGTTACATCACTAGGACATGTTTATTTTTTCAAACTGAAAAATATCCAATATGCTCTTTAATATTATCTAGGGTGCTTTTGCGTAGAAAATCTGGAAAAACCTAATGATATCATCCCGAATACAGTGCTAGCATACAATGCGCTCTCTCACTCGTCGTTCAGAAAAGTACTAGAACGGTACCGTGTGAACGAGTATCGAGTTCATCAAACCCTTTTTTTATTTTTTTATATACATACATATCTTCACGCTACGTCTCAATCAGAGAAGACAGTGAGGAGTAAGTGCCTAATTATAAATAATCCTTGGAGACCTGCCTAAACTCTTCCATACTAATAACCTTTTTCATTTGATCATGAAATGTCAACCTAGGTGTATCCGGGTACTTATACATATTTGCCATCCACTTTCGATGGGTAATTGAATAAAGCTTTATAAAGAAGGATGCAGAAATTCATAGGCGGTAAACAACTAATATTGTCGTCTTTGACCATAAAAAAATGAAACTGCCCGAAGGACCTCTGTTGTGAAAATGCCTCACAAAACCGTCAGACGTATATCACCGCGCCACTATGGTGGTCTGGTCAGTTGGATCACGACTGCTACATTACCAGTGTCCTTATTACCCGTCATGTTTATGTGTTTGATACACATATAAAATAATGGCGACTTTCATAGGTTTGATTTAATGGCTACAGTTCCCGTGTTATGAGTATCAATGCACTTTAATTAGATTGGATGTTTTCATTTATAATCTATTTGCATCCATAAATTGTTTAGTGTTGCCATAAATTGAGTCAGTTTGCTATTTAACATCAATAGTACAAAATGAAATGCTTTCCTCCATTTGCAAGCGTAACGGCTTCACTCAAAGACAATGTCAGAATTTTGTATTGAAAATGTAGATATAATGACTGATTAAAAGATACTTACTTGACGTCTCTGTGTATGGTGGTGAATCTTTAAAACTGTGAAACGGATTTTGAACCAGATGTTTATTATTAAATCAAAGATATTCATATAAATAGTTACCAAACGGGACCATAATATGGCTCACACTCAGTGTTATTATCGTAAAAATCTGGGTTGCCGTATGCCGTGACATTCCAAATTGCCGTATTTAGTAGAAAGGTCAAAAACATTTAAAATTCAAGACCACTATGACCACTGTTACGGCAAACTATTTTATTAACATAGGATACGTTTGATATGTACACGAATAATATTTGATGAGATCGCCTTTGACTGAATGACTGTAATTGTCCTATAAGCTTCTAGACCTAGACGCTCTACGCAACGCTAATAAGAAAAAACTTCACATGACCTTCTTTACTCTCCACAATGTAATCGACAAAGTCCAATGGGTGACCATGACGCTGGAGTTACTACACTGTTACTCCCATAATAGAGCCAAGCTCTATACGCTCTAACTCTAAAAACCATGAATTCATATACTTTACACTGTAATCAAAATATTTGACTTGTCCGTTTTGTGACTACAAGAACTTTGTTTAATATAAAAGCAACAAACAGTGGTTGGTTTAACATGCTAAGCGCCTTCTTGACAGTAGTAGATTCATCAGGAAGGTGTTTGTGTTTTTTTTTATCGAACTGGCAACCCTCCAGCATGGAGCTTGGCAATTTTTCCCTTGTTGTTCCGGGCTACTTTGCAGAATAGACCATCTGTCTTTGTGCCATGCAGCTCGTAAAAGGCGAGTATAGGCTTACCGTCATTAACACTATGACACCCTACTAGGTGGTAGAATTTCTGAGCAACTCGTCCGGATTGCTACCACCGCCTTACCTATTCCTGCCGTCATAACGTCAATGCTTGCGATATTTGATATTTTCCATCGTCGGCGCTTGGTAAAACTTCCAAATATTCATATTTTTAAATGAAGAAACACTTGTACTGTTTTACGTATCACTTATTATTTTATAAATAGCCTACCGGTTTCGCTTTTGACGGCATGATCAGGGCTAGAACTTAAATTTATATTATTATTATTATTGGTAATTTAAGTTCTAGCCCTGATGATGCTGTCAAAAGCAAGACCGGTAGGCTATTTATAAAATAATAAAGTATAAGTGATACGTAAAACAGTACAACTGTTTCTTCATTTAAAAATATGAATCAATGCTTGCTGTTGACTTACTACTTACTATTGTAAGCTTACTTTTACTCTAAGCCTCAAGTTGGCAACGCACCATTACAATCTTTGGTATCACTAGGCGGCGTGAATTTCTTACTATCAGGAAATCCGTCTACTTCTTTGCCTTCCAATACAAAAAAATAATGGAAATTACCATACAACTAGAACAACACACCGCCACCGCCGCCTAATAAAAATACTAACGGATCGAGATACTTCCGTCTTCAAGTCGGTTGAAAAGCAATCCCCGGTGGTAATACAGGCAATAGACATATCTTACGGTAAGAGAGGAGTTTCCACATTACACTGGCTCTTATCGTCAATTCAGAAGTACTCGTAAGGCCGGCTTTTAACAAAATTGTTGGTCATTTACACATAACAGATAGTTATTTAGTTAAACTGCCGACTCACGAATTAACAATACAATGTAATAGCTTACACTAAGAGCTTACGACTATATAAAAGCTCGACTATTCCGGCCTTCATGACGTTAGTGCTCGCAATATTCGCCGTATTCCGTTTGTGAGGTGTTTTTTTTATGATATTGGAAGGCAAACAAGCAGACGGATTTCCTGACGGCGAAAATTCACGCCGCCTAAGTACACCAAAGGTGGTAATGGTGCGTTGCCTACCTGAGGTCAGGATGTTAGGCCTCGAGCAAAAGTAAGTTTACCGGCTACCTTACCGTCCAAACCGGAACATGTCATGACGTTTTGGCGACAGGAATAGGTAAGGCGGTAGTACCAATCCGGGTGAGTCACTGCGAAACTCTACCACCTAGTCAGATGTCACGGTGTTAGTGATGATAAGCCTATGCTCGCCTTTTACGAGCTGCCTGGCAAGAAAGGCAGATGGTCTATTTTGCAAAGGAGCCCGGACCAACACGGGGTTTATTGTTATATTGTTTAGGTATTTTTCCACGACGCTAAACGAAGTTGCGATTTTTCTTACAAATGCGGATAAATTTCCTAATGGCAAAAAATATATACACTTAGCCTTACGTCTGTGGAAAATTTCCAAGCCGAGAATGTAACATAATGTAAATAACATGTAGGTTTTATTTGATTGGTTGAAATCAATAATGAGAGAATAACAGTCATCCAATAGTAATAAAGATAGACATCGAGTAGCTAATTACTATTCATGTACTATTAAAACTGTTAGTCTATAATTGAGAAAGTAAGGTCTTTATTGGCGTTTTTTGAGATATATCAGACCTCCCGGTCAATATTAGGAAAGCCTCATCCAAACTATCTTTCAAAAAACAGTTAAAAACGCATCTTTTAAGTGAAATTTAGTTTCTTTTATGTCTTGCTTGTGTAATATGTATGTTTTTATATATGTAAGATTATTTAATATGTAGTTTATGCTAGTTAGTGTTGTATCGATATTATCATATTTTTTTTTTTTGTATGTACTGTATACATATTCATACATATGTGTGTGTTTGTTTTTATATATTATATATAAATGTATATATGTTTATATTTATTACTATATATATTACCATATTCATATTATATAAATACATGTAATGTTTATATTTATTGTTAATCTGTAAGTTTTTAAGTGTATTTAACAAAATATGTGCACCACCTGTAAATTTAAGTTTCTAAACTGTTAGAGGTTAACTAGTATAGAATGCTATATAGCGTTAAGTGTAACCTTTGTACTTAGTTGTGCATAAAATTAAATAAATAAATAAATAAATATCAGGAAGCCCGAGTATTTATTTTACTTACAAATGCGGATAAATTTCCTAATGGCAAAAAAGTTATGCACTTAGCCTTAAGTCTATGGAAAATTTCCAAGCGGAGAATGTAATATTATTGAAATATACAATGTATCTGGCGTATTTCTTTTAATCTTGCATAATGTAAATGTTTTGTTATGCAACTTCTTTAGTCTAATGGACCGATGTTTGACTACATGTGGTTTCATGTTTGATTCTCGACCGGGTACTCAAAATTATTTTTTTTGACAAGTGACAAATAGTACCGAGTGATGTTGGAAGTAATGTGTAATTACTGTGCCGCTATTGTGATGTTACATCACGATTCGGAGTGGTATTACTTTTGTGCTATTACACGTATCACCTACCCATATCTACCTAACACGTTGTGGGATTAAATACCTTTGGCTGTTCTTGGATGCCGTGGATTATACCTATGTCTTCGGAAATACGAGAATCAAAATATTTTGCTTTTTGTGACATATAAAGGTAAACAAGAGGACGGATATCCTGATGGTAAACAAATAAATATAGTTTAAGATGTTTGTTAAAGAGACCGCCACGTTGGTCGAGTGGCTTGCGTGCACGCCCAACTAAACTGACCAATCAAGAGGTTCAGGTTCGATTCCTGACTTGGGCAGGCATTTGTGTGATGAACATTTAGATGTCTGCATTTCCGGGTCTGGGTGTTTACTAAATTTGTTTTGGTATCTATTTAGGTATTTCTATGTATTAGAGTCGTTGACTAACACAAGCATATAATTTGCTTACTTTGGGGTTAGGTTTAATAAATATACTTAACTTGTATTGCGTTGCTTATATGCCGAAAATAGCTACAGATAGCTGTCTACGTAAGTATAATAAGCCATTGGCGTGGTATATTTGATATTTTCGCTTGCGTTTGGTAAAACTTCTAAAAATTCATATTTTTGAAATAACGAAACAGTTGTCAGTAAACAATTCACGCCGCCTAGAGACACCAAAGATGGTAATGGTGCGTTGCTTACCTGAGGTCAGGATGTTAGGCCTCGAGCAAAAGTAAGTTTACCGGCTACCTTACTCTCCGAACCGGAACACGTCATGACGTTATGGCGGCAGGAAGAGGTTAGGCGGTGGTTCCAATCCGGGCGAGTCGCTGCGAAACTCCACCACGTAGTCAGATGTCACGGTGTTAGTGATGATAAGCCTATGCGAGCTTATATATAGCTTTATACGAGCTGCCTGGCAAGAAAGGCAGATGGTCTATTCTGCAAAGGAGACCGGACCAACACGGGGTTTATTGTTATATTCAAAAATTCATATTTTTAAAATAACGAAACAGTTGTACTGTTCTACGTATCACTTATAATTTACTATTTTGTATAGCCTAATGTTTTCACTTATACTGCATCATCAGGGCTAAAACTGAAACTGATGAGGGCCTGTTGAAGCAAAACCAGACCAAGGTCATTTAAATTAATTTATAGACACAGAGTCCAAACTAGTGCCGGTGACCAGACTGCAATAAAAAAGAAACTAATTTTCTAAATGAGCTGGTTCTCTACAGCTTTTTAAAAGAAAAGATCCCAATTAAGCACGGCATGCCCAGTGCTGGCAGTGGATTGATTTATTTCCACTAATTGATTGATATGTCAATTAAACCAGCGCAATCATGTTAGAGCTAATCCGTTACCAACTATGGATCTAGAACCGAATAATGTTATGAGAGAGTTCCAATAAAAGCTTGTACTATAACTCAATTAGACGTGAAACTTTTATAAGATTTTTGAAGTGAAATGTGATTTGAAACTCTGTGAAGCAGAAAAAGCTTTCAGATTATTTTTTTCTAAGATTAAATTGCAAAAATGTTTCATAGTATTTTACACATTACTAGCTGACACGGTAGACGTTATTCTGCTATATTTTTAACGTGAAAGTAAAGTAAAGAAAAGTATCTTCACGCCCATATCTCCGAAGAGGCAGGCAGAGGCCCACCCATGACTAGCCGAAGACACTAAGTTCCACAAAGTGGTAGGTGGCATGCCTATTCGCCAACCGGGCACATCCATCCAATCCTGAGCAACATATTTTTATTAGAAAATTGGAAAAACCACATGTTATTTTTGTTATTCGACCCGAGAAACCGAACCCGGGACCTCATGAAGTCAAGTCCAACATCCGGACCGCTAGACCACAGAAGCTATTGTGTTGACTATTTAATATATCGATCCATTCTTGCAAGCTTCCTTATTTCATGTTAAACAGTTAGTACACCATTTCGTGTACCTAGTGAATGTAAGACCACAGTTATTGCCTCAGGCAACGTCTGATACAATAAATCATAGAGTACGTAATTAGAACGATACCCCATCTGTACTAGTTTGTTTCTTATGTTATTGGATAAAATGTCAGAGGGGCGTATACGAAATAAAAGGTAGGGGTAGCTGTCCCCTCCTAGAAGCCAGTCAAGTACACAAATCACTCGTAGGGTATCGTGGTATTTTAAAAATGTTAAGAGACATTAAATTCAAAATAAATAAGACTTGTTCAGTGACTTTTATATTGTTGATTAATAAATATTCATACTTTCATATTTCACATTCATGTTTTAATTGTAGCATTCCCGTTCTTGGGATACATTTTCACATTTAAAAAAACATGTAGTTATTATAATTAAATATAAAAGATAATTTCAAAGAAGATTATGCTCTTGCGACGAATATTAATAATCAATCTTAATCCAAAACTTGCAGTCCAAAATGGAAATTTTGATCCATTTCTATGTTATCGCTTGCCAATAACAGATCTGTGGACAGGATAAGTATGGCAATTAGGTATAGGATAGGCCTGCGGATACGCAGCTATCTAGATGGCTTGAAATCCATCTTTAGAGATACATTATTAACATTGGCCGTTAGACACAATAAGACATTCTTCATTCCTATTCTGCGCTCTGTGGACTTGTCTACACGAGATGTCTACTAGATGGTAGAGTCCTGCAACGACTCGCCCGGACATACAGGCACCACCGCCTTACCTATTCCTTCCGCGAAATGACAATGCTCGTTATTGTCCTGTTTCGATTGGGGGGTAGGGTATCCGGTTTATTTACTTACGCAGGAGGCTGACCATCCTAGTCTCAGGTTGACAACGCACCATTAGGTACCACATTTGGTGTGTATAGGCGACGGCATTTCTTACCATCAGGAAATCCGTCTGCTTGTTGTCTCCCTATAACATAAAAAAAACGAGATTAGTAAGACACTAAATATGTGTAGGTATTTTTTATGTTAGTCTTGTACAATACATTAATAAATAAACTTATTTGCGAAAAGTAAGAGCCATTCGATTTCTCATGACTTTTAAATATATTTATGAAAAACAAAATGTGATTCTAAGAAGTTATTGCGATATGTTGGGTGTTGAGTCTTGTGATCTTGACGTCTTGAGACTTATTAGACTCACAAACACACATATCGTTCGTCTTTTACGTTCTATTTGGTTCTGTCTGTGCATATTATTCAAGAGTCCGGTACAAACCACGTAAAACACTGATCCCCCACCCAACGTCAGAACATCAGACACGACTTGAACCTGCAGGTTTTCATCTTTTGCTGATTCGTCGGAACGAAAGGGTGTAGATTTAAATCATGAATAAGATGATACCTTTCTTTTTCAAAATTATGGAAATAACGAATACGTGTTATATCGAATTAGTAGCGATTGAAAAAGCAGTCTAACAATTTGTTTATAAAATTGATATGGGACAATTCTGGAATCATGACCTACCTTTTTAAAGGAGAATCATCAAAATTAGTTCCTATTTGGCCCAGTAATTACGTAACAAACATAAAAAAACGTTTAGTGGAATTGAGAACTTCCTCTTTTTCAAGTCGGTCAAAAAGAAAATAGAATCGCAAGGTAACTTAAGTTAATAAGCACTTTGGCTGAATGTGACTAAAGACAAAGCCTTAGCAATTTACTTACATCAAATCTAAAACAAGAAGAAAAATTTAATTTGCCATATATTGAAAGGTTGTCCAAAATGTTTTCTTTTTTTATTTCAAAAAAGAAGCGTGGTGATATATAATATACGTTTGACTATGTTGGGTAATTAAAATTCAAATAAAGCTAAACGTGTTTTAGTATTATTGAACTGCGCATAACGTAAGTCATAGACAATTTATTTGACACGGTAAAAGTGTTAGTCTAAACTCATCATCATCATCATCAGCTGGAGGACATCCACTGCTGGACATAGGCTTCCTAAAAAAAGCGCCACAAGTCACGGTCACCAGCCTCTTGTAACCAGCGACTCCCCGCGACTTTCACCAGATCATCAGTCCACCTGGTGGTAGGTCGTCCAACATTACGTCCTCCGGTGCGGGGCCGCCACTCGAGAGCCTTTCCTCCCCAGCGGTTGTCGGTTCTGCGAGCAATGTGGCCTGCCCATTGCCACTTCAACTTGCTGACTTTCTGGACTATGTCGGTTAATCTCGTTCTCTTGCGGATCACCGAATTATGAATAATATCTCGCAGAGAAACACCGAGCATAGCTCTCTCCATTATTATTAGTTAAGAGGCCCACATAGTTTAAACTGAAAGTGAGCAATACCTTCTATGAAATACCAATGATCGTTTTTATTAATCTAGTTCGAAGTTGGCTTCAGTTTCGGCTGAATGTGGCTAAAACAATGCTTCAAGTTAAAAAAAAAACAAAAAAAAAGAGCGCGTGATCACATTCGTTCAAGTATTGTCTACGTGCGATATAATCCGAGTAATACCGAATATCCGATGGTATCTTCGGCCCGCGCATGACATAGATAATCTAAACCTCCCGCTGGGACCATAGATATTATATAGGAAACTTAATAAATGCCCATTAAAATAAATTGTTAAACATTGTGGTCGCGTGCTCTTTGCCAGATTGCCATCTTTATATTACTGGCAACTCGTCCTGATTTTTAAAATTAATATTACTAATAAAACTTTATTGCTAGCAACAATAGAATAATAAAATAATCTAACAAGATAGTGATTATATTGTGTTTCTTATAAGGAAATTAAGTACCCTAGTCTAGCATCTAGATTACAAGTCTATATATATAAAAGAAAGTGGTATTAGTTACACTATTTATAACTCAAGAACGGCTCAACCGATTAGGCTGAAAATTGGTGGGGAGGTAGCTTAGAACCAGAAAAAGGACATAGGATACATGTTATCCTGTTCAATTATGAGGAAACTGGGAAAAACAACATTTTTAATTTTCCCCATACAAACTGAACATGCGGAACAAAGTTCGCGGGAATAGCTAGTAATCTATAAATACTTATTTATATTATCTTTCTTCATAGTTCACAATTTTTTGTAAGTATATTAAACTATATAGTACAGTGTATTTTCGCATTTTCATCACAAAAAAACGAATAAACTACACTAGATATACTAGCAGCACGTCGTAGGTTTGGACAAACTTCTACTTTTTAATCGCCTCTGTGGTCTAGAGCGGTTCAGGTGTTGGACATGACTGCATGAGGTCCCCGGTTCGAATCCCGGATCGGGCAACAAATAGAAAATTTGGTTTTCTAATTGTCTAATAAAAAAAATGTTGCTCGAGATTGGATATGTGTCTGGTTGGCGATAGGCTTGCCACCTATCACATTGTGGGACACAGTGTCTTCGTGGGTGTCCAGGTTATGCCTCTGCCTACCTCTTCGGGGATATGGAAGGGAAGATACTTTTTTTAATATATATAAACTTTCCTTTTAAATAACTATCTACTAAAAGAATCTTATCTAAATCTAGTTTAATGATCTAAGCATACATAAGGACAGACAGACTGAAGGACAGATATTTAGTGATTTAAGTTTGATTTGTCTTTCTCAGATTTATTTTTCTGCTAAAGGTAGCTAACGGTGTACTCAGTGTTTTCACCAGCATAGTTATCTCTCACAACGTCAGTACTCGTTACTCTCGTATTATGATTAGCAAGTACGGTTGGTGTATAACTTTTTTACACTTATAACATGTCATTAGTTGGGTAATGCGTCATTAACATTTAAAGTATTTATGATTGGAGATATTATTCATGAATCTGTAATCAAATTCACATCGTTCCGGAAGTTATATGCTATCTTTCGTTTAATTACATACACACATATCTTATACACATATACATACAAAGCACCATTAATACTCTTTTCATACAAACACACCAGTTTCGAAGTCTCTTTTCTCTTTTTAATACCTTAATACTTTTCCGATGATCTTTAGAGTCTTTTTGAGGACTCTTGTCGTTTGAAATCTATCAGCCCCGTCACAACCGCAGTCACAGTCATGGTAGTTTTCATTTATTGCCTCTGTCTACTTCTTCGGAGATATCGGTGTGAATATATTTTTTTTTTATTTATTGTTGATCTAAATTAGAAAGTATTTCATATCAAATATTTTTTGGTCCAGAAAATACAATATACTCGTATACTAATATTCTTTATTACCTTTAAAAATTACACGAAATTTGGCTGAATTCTGGTCTCTAATCTTCTATTTCTTCAAAGACTGGTCTTCGTACATTGTAAAAGAAGTCGATTCTAAAAATATGACTAATGACAATAAATTCCATCAACATGCAATAGGATTGCTGGGGATTTTTTTATGTTATAGGAAGGCAAACAAGCAGACGGATTTCCTGATGGTAAGAAATTCACGCTGCCTGGAGACACCAAAGATGGTAATGGTGCGGTGCCAACCTGAGGTCAGGTTGGCAACGCCTCCTGCAAGGCCTCGAGCAAAAGTAAGTTTACCGGCTGCCTTACCTTCCGAACCGGAACACGTGACGTTATGGCGGGAGGAATAGGTAAGGCGGTGGTACCAATCCGGGCGAGCCGCTGCGAAACTCTACTACCTAGTCAAATGTCACGGTGTTAGTGACGGCTCGCCTTTTACGAGCTGCCTGGCTTTAAATGTTGGATTTTACTTATTTGCATGTTGGGTTTTACAAATTTAAGTTACTTTTATCTTACTGGTTCAACCAATACTGTCACCATAACCTTACCTGCTCCTGCCGTTACACAGTACCTGCCATTATATTATGCTGATCCGGTTTGGAGGGAAAGGTAGCCAGTAATCTTATTCATGATCATAATTCCAGATTGGCAATGCACTATTTGTTTGCCAATCCCTAATATAAAAAAAGAAATCGTATAAGCAATGAGAAAATCTGCGTCTGTAAAACAACTCGTGTAAATGATAAAGCTTTCCTGATGGTCCATGGTATTGTCGTGCAAGTCTACCTTCCTACCTTCTAAACGAGTATATGATTCTGTCGTTATGGCGGCAGGAATGGATAAAGGCAAAACTAGATAGAGCTAGCTACCTGGGCAAGCTGCTGCACAGTTGGTCCAAAAAAACTGGTTTTGTTGGTAAGGAACAATTAAACGTCTATTCGCTCCTTATCTGGCAGGGGAGCACAAGGTCTATTCTATGTAGAAGATCTAGATCAACATACGGGATAGGTGTTTTTGTGACCGATCAATGGACCACTTTACGACATGAATGGATCTCAGACCAACAACAGAAGAAAAAGAAGAAAGTGGAACGATTTGGACATATGTAGCACTTGTATCGCCTCTGCGGTCTAGCGGTCCAGGAGTTGGACTTGATCTCATGTGGCCCCGGATTCGATTCCCGGGATCAGGCAACAAAAAGAAAATGTAGTTGTTCCAATTTTCGAGAGTGGAATTGTGCCCGGTTGGCGATAGGCTAGACATAGCTGCCCTGGATGTCCCTCTGCCTATTTCTTCGGGGATTTGGACGTGAAAATACTTCTTTTTTCTCTTTTTAACACTTGACTAGATAAGCCTAAAAGAGTTATGATGTATGTTAAATCAAACGCCTTAAAACATTATCGGTATTAATACTATAAGTGTAAATTTTCCCCGTGTTGGTCCGGGTTCCTTTGAAGAATAAACCATCTGCCTTCCTGTCTCGCAGCTCGTAAAAGGCGAGCGAAGGCTTACTGTCACTAACACCGCGACACCTGACTAGGTGGTAGAGTTTCGCAGCGACTCACCCGGATTGGTACCACCGCCTTACCTATTCCTGCCGCCATAACGTCATGACGTGTTCCGGTTCGGAGGGTAAGGTAGCCGGTAAACTTACTTTTACTCAAGACCTAACATCCCGGCCTCAGGTTGGCAGCGCACTATTACCACCTTTGGTGTCTCTAGGCGGCGGAAATTTCTTACCATCAGGAAATCCGTCTGCTTGTTGCCTTCCAATATCATAAAAAAAATTAGAAACATTAACGTGTTTAGCAACACTGGTATTTATCCGTGTTTTAATTAATCTTATTGGTCTGTATGCTACTGGTTTTCTGTTTAATAAAACTGACGTTATTTTCTGTTAAAAATGTTGAAGTAGCATTTATACCTGGCTGTTATTATAATGATAGTACAATAACAAACAAAAAGTTGTAATGCGATAAACGTGCCGTAATTGAAAGCAAATGTTTACTGCATTAAATAAACACTGCGTAATATGCACAGATAAAAAAACAAATACTGATGTTTGATATCCAAGGGTAGTTATTTTATGAAATGCTGGCCAAATAGTAATTTCACACTTGGCAATTTTCTTGTCTACGTCAAGAAATGACGCGCGAAGTTATGGTGTCTTTACACCGTGCGTGGTAACTTTAGCAATCGTAGAACAACCCGCAGAGACGTGCAGTAGACGTCCTTTTTGGACTTTTTTATGAAACAATTGAGTTTGATTGAATCCATAATTGGACAAAAAAATTGTGGAATTTCACCAAGGGCCAAAGATACAAGTATTGTCTACATTTTTATGCGTGTTATGTAATTCGTGTGTCTTTCTAATCGTAAGGCACTTCTCACGGTTGGAATGTCAAATTTCTTTCGCCTAGATAATCTTTACAGATTTATTTTAGTTTTTATGAAATTGAAAGCCAAAAAGGCAGGCTGATTTCCTAACGGAAAGATGTATCTCCATATAGAACAAGAGCGTGGCTTTATTGAGTAAGTTAATCTTTCATTTTAACTTCGAATCAGAACAAGACAGTGATGTCAGACATACACACATCCTGGTCACAGGACAGTGACGCAACTGTAACCTCCATGGCGTCTATATACCACGATGGTCTGTTACCATCAGAAGGCCCATGAGCTTGTTCGCTGACGTAACACATAAAAAAATTTAAAAAAATCGGGAAAACACAGGGTGCAGAGTAACGCGTTATAAGATCTCTTGTGTACAGAGAATGGTTCACATAAGTCGTCATTTTTGTGATCTACTAAAACCCGCACCGTGTACAGCGGCTTTAACAGTCTATAGCCATTAATGTATAAAGGTGATGAATAACCCTCAGGATAGACCTGAATCTTTTGACAGGAAATGATGTTGTAAGTAGTACCTGTTACATTATAAGTAGCAATGCTATGGAACTCGTTTCTTGTAGATGTCACAGAAGCTTTAATTAATATTTTTTAGCTTTTTTTTGAATTGGCTAATATGTTGCTAACCGCGAGGTTTTTACGACTTCACCGGACTATCTTTAAGCTTTTAAAACGCCGTTCCTTACGAGCGTCACGTTAATATTTCTTTTCGTTCACATTTTCAACTGACTTCAAAAAGGAGGATATGTTCAATTCGCCTGCAAATATTTTTTGTGAATGTTATATTATTCATCTAATGACTAATGGATTTGAATATCTCTCTATGCTCCGCTGGTTCGGTCATGTGGAAAGAATGACAGATGAAAGATTGACAAAGCAGATATACAATGCAAATGTGGATGGATGTGGGTACCCGGGGATATCAAGGCTGACATTTCACGATCAGATCAATCGGATATTATCTGAGGGTGGTGTCAAGAGTCTCCGAAACCGGCGTGTTTGTATGAAAAGGGTAATGAATGAGAAGGAAGCAAGACAGGTTTGTCAGTATCGTGAGGTCTGGCACTCGATACTCTCTGCCTACCCCGTAAGGGACTTGGCGTGAAGATATGTATGTATGTATATCTCTTTTCTTAAAAAGTAGGTGATGATTTAGAGTACCCTATAGATTGGAACATGATTCACAAGTATTTTTTTGGTAACATTTTTGGGACTCCAAAAAGGAAAGGGTTTAAAAATAATCTGCCTGGTTTTTTGTATGTTTGTTACATTTTTACTCGAGCAAAACCGAATAAATTGGGTTAGTTGTTTTTAAAAAAGGTAGGCGAAGAACAAACAGTCAATAATAAAAATACATTTAAAGGTGTTCAGACACCGGAAGGAAAACATTTTTCTCTGTGTTGGTTCAGGTCTTCTTAAAATATAAATCGGAACGCAAGCAAAGCCGTGAGTGGAAACTAGTACCTATATTTTTTTTGAACAAAAACATAGACTTGCAAGTGAACAAGGTAACAGACTCTCGGTCAGTTTAGTCACAGCAGAAGCTAACAATTAGACCTTCAACGCCAGCGTAACAATATTTTCTTGAGATCAACATCGATGTTAAAAATCGAAGTTTTTGAATCTTACCATAAGAATCATTTGCATCCCTAGGTGTTAGGTCAATGATACATATAAATAGCATTACATATAATTAACGAACTAATTAAACCCTTCGACTAATCAAGCTGTCATAATACATGTATTCGGTCGGTAATAGCCTGAGCCTAGGGCCATCTCAAGTAAATTGTCAACAGGTATCGTTTCAAGCTTCTGTAAGCCTAAGAGACAAAACTCTTGGAGCAATTTTTATCCGCGGTTCTGCGATTTTATTTCAAAATTCACGAGATCGGTAATTTTGCGGTCCCGCAGCCACCGGGGTTGAAACTATAGCCCGCAAACTTGACGGTTGAATATCGCACGACCGGCGGTTGCAATTAAATAATCAGTACAAATAGAATAAAATGATCGCCCGTCAAGCGACCGCAGAGCGCGCGGTGCGCGGGAGATCGCCGCCCGCACGATTAACGGGCAGACGACCGCTGCCGGGTAATAACCGATCCGTGAGTTCTTAGGCATATCGATACGAACTAGATATTTTTTATTGAAATCAACTGGCAGAATTTGTCAGGCGTCGGTTATTTTTAACAAAGGTATTTTTCTTTTATAAATATTTTGAAAGTATCTTCACGCCCATATCCCCGAAGAGGTAGGCAGAGGCACAACCAGGGCACCCACGACTAGCCGAAGATACTAAGTCCCATAATGTGATAGGTGGCAAGCCTATCGCCAACCGGGCACATTTTTAATCCCGACCAACAATCTTCAAATATTTTGAAGATTGAGAAATATTGCCAACCCTAATACATTTTTAACTTTTGAACTTTTAACATATAAATTAAATCTTCTAGTTGAACTGGCAGAGCGTCAGTATGAGACAAAGGAGGTGGATTTATACAGGTGACATTATTCATTTTTTAAAACTTTAAAAAACGTTAAAAATAAGCACTTAAAAGTTTAAAAAACCCAAGCACAAGGAATACGTTAAAACTAAAACGTCAGTTTCTTTAGAGTTTTGCAAAGAACATTTATAAAGTAATTCTACTTGAATGGGAAGAGTAACTCAATATCGGCCATAAGACACGGCATGGCGGGTGCTTTCATCTGTCTCCTGTTCAATGGCTGTTTGTCCGGTAAATCTCGCACAAGTCAAGAAAACAAAGAACGCTCCATGATAAATAAATACGGTTGAGGTGTGACCACTTTTCACTTAAGTTTTTCTAGGACAGTTACAGATAAGCAAAAATGGTAGTGGTAATAACAATATATATATACTAGCTGCGCCCCGCGGTTTCACCCGCGTAAGTCCCAATCCCGCGGGAACTCCGGGATAAAAAGTAACCTATATGTTATTCTGGGTCTTCAGCTACCTACATACCAAATTTCATCGTAATCGGCTTTGTAGTTTTTGCGTGAAAGAGTAACAAACATCCATACATCCAAACTTTCGCATTTATAATATTAATAGGATATATATATATATAAAGGTTACATGCCTGTTAAGAAAATAAATTTATTTACATTTTATCATATAAATTGAATTTGTTTACTAGTTTTAGCCCCCGAAGGAAAAAGCTGGTTGCTACAAGTTTTATACCTATGTGTATATGTTCGTGTGTATATGTGTGTATGTGTGATATCATGACTCCTAAACAAATAAACCAATTATTTTTCCTCTGATCGAAACTTGACGGGAGCGATATGGTGCTTAGCCACATTATGGATAATTTTTGTGTCAGGTTTTTTAATTTTTTTTACTTCTATTAATGTGATTTGTTTTCATATTTTATTTTGATACTACATACATACATACATACATACATACTTATATGTCTTTACACCAAGTCCCTTACGGGGTAGGCAGAGGGTATCGAATGCCAAAGTACAATAGAAATATTTTAGAATCGAGTTTTGCAGGAAGAGTTAACTGTTTTCTACCTTTAAATTGCATTGCATATTTTTTTTTACAAAAAAATCTACTTATTAAGAACTAGTAAAAACTAACAAGTTTACTATAATTTAGTATTCATATAAAATTTGGATCTTACCTCTACGTTATATCGTAAATAGTATAGTCGTATAATCAATTAATAATTTTAACTGATTAAAAAAAAACAAGAAATAATTAAAAAGAAACTGGTAGTCCTCTAAACACAAAAATAGTTGGCGACTCTACAAAAGCAGTGATTAATATTGAAAGGTGGTAGTAATGCGTAGTGGGGGGGCTTACTAAAGGGACAATACGTGAAGGGATGTTTCAAAATCTCTTAAAAAATAGTTTAGAGATTTTAAAGTTTTTTTTTAAAGTTCGTATTTGCGTGCTTTATTTAGTGGCAGCGAAGTTTTATCTATAACATTTACGTATTTTTCTCTTTTGATTTATACAATAAAAAATATATCTAGTTATCTATCTTTTTACAGAAGCAAAAAGAGAGATAGACATTCATTGCTCTCAAATTAGTTTACTATTTACATGCAACATTTACAGATTTTTTTTTTTCACAGGTGGCATGTAGCATTTTTTTGGCATAATAGACGGCGAACACGGCTCTCTTAATATTAAGGAACAACCGCAATCTATAGACACCATAGATGTAATAGGTGCGTCTTTGTTCTATGGCCGGAATGGCAGTATCTCGGATTTCTATGAAATTGTTACATGTATCGCCTCTGTGGTCTAGCGGTCCGGGTGTTGGACTTGACTGCATGAGATCTCGGGTTCGAATCCCGGGTCGGCCAACAAAAAGAAAATTGGATTTTTCCAATTTCCTAATAAAAAAAAATGTTGGTCGGGAATTGGATATGTGCCCGGTTGGCGATAGTCTTGCCACCTATCACATCGTGGGATTTAGTGTCTTCGGCTAGTCGTGGGTGCCCTGGTTGTGCCTCTGCCTACCTCTTCGGGGATATGGGCGTGAAGATACTTACTTACTTTTGTTGCATGTGATGGCCTTGCAGATCGTAAGAGGCACTCGCCTCTTGTTACAAGAGTTGCCTATTATCTTTTATTACAATCCTAATGCTTTATTAACATCTACAGCTATATAATCGCCTCTGTATTATATCAGACCAGATATTGGACTTTACTCCATGAGGTCCCGGGCTCAGTTCCCTGGTTGGGCAACAAAACAAAATGAGGTTTTTCCGATTTCTAATAAATTTTTCACAACATTGACATTAACATTTCTAATAGAAAAAATGTTGCTCGGGATTGGATATTTGTCCGGTTGGCGATAGGCTTGCCACCTATTAAATTGTGGGTCTTAGTATCTTCCGCTAGTCGTGGGTGCTCTGATTGTGCCTCTATCTGCTTCTTTGGGGATATGGACGTCAAGATAACTTTTTTTTAATCTATAATATAAATGAATCGCTAAATGTGTTGGTAAGCGCATAACTTCCGAATGACTGGACCGAGTTGGCTAATTCTTTTTGTACTGTGTTAGTTATTGCCAGGACACGGTTCTTATCAAGAGAAAAACTGGGAAAATTGTAGGGAAAATGGGAAAACAATATTTTAATAATTCCCATACAAACTGAACGGGTGGAACGAAGTTCGCCGGAGAAGCTAGTAGGTAATAGAAATGAAAGCAGACCAACAACATCCTGTTGCTGTAACTATTATAAAAATACCATCACACCCACAAACCCGCACAGTAATCTAGTATTTATTCAAGATAACCACCACCGCCGGAGGTGACCATCAAGTGTTGATTTCAATTGATCCGTAATCAGGTAGTAATGTATGGTAAGTTTGCGAATTAGAAGTGCGTATCTTGTAAGGGCTTCTTTATAGGATTTTTAACCTCCGACGGAAAAAAGGGTTGTTATAAGTTTGATGTGTGTGTATCTGTCTTAATATGACTTTTGATCGGATTGACCGATTTCGATGCGAATTTTCTGTTTAAAAGCGAACGTGGTTGAGATGGTTATTAGCTACACTACATGTAGGTTTTGTCAGGGATTATTAAAGCCTGAACTAATTTGTAGCTACAAAAAATATTTGTGACAAGCTTTTTATTTGTAAGGGCTGTTTCCAACAGCAGACTTAAAAAACACTGTTCAAGCATATCAAAACAGACATGAGAGGATTATGATGGGAATTTTAGTTTCTATGGTCACCTTTCAGCTCCATTGTCAGAGCCCTTACCAGAAGGTAGTATAGATTACGTCCGGTAAGTTCTTTCTTTTCTTTCTTTAGGTTTTGGCCTTGACGTTAGTATTTTGCCATTAGTCAAGTAGAAATTTGCATCAAATTTTATATCAATTTTAATTAATTGTAATTAGTCATCAGTCATAAGTCGTCAGCAAGTCATGTCAGGCTCTTGGGCAAAGTGGTGGCCTCATTACTCAAGCTCATATAATGAGATTTGGCGGCAACGAGGAAATACACGATACGCTAATTTCTTCATGATTATTTCATTTGTGCACTTTTACTGAACTGAAACAAAATTGTACAAAATGCCACCAAAATTGACCAATTTCACTCAATATCAACACGAAATTCAATAATTATGAAAAAACTTCGACCATCTTTTCTCCCGAGTGCGCCAAAACTCCGTCCGGTAAGTTAAGTGTCGAAATCTATGACATTTTTGGTCTAAAAATGTGTTTTTCTTAGTTACCAATAGAGGCGCTGTTCAAAGTTTTCATACAAACAATTTACAGAGATGGTATCGAGTATAATAGACTTGACAAGCCTCAAAGTCATGGTAAGGGCTCAGATCAGATAATTGACAGATCAAATAGAAAAAACAAATAAAATGACAATATTAAATTATTATGTATGTATTTAGATACATAATAATTTATTGTTGTCATTCAATTTACACATGCATAAAAATTTCAGTTCGACGTTATCCAAAAAATAGATCATAACCCGCAAGATACCAGTCGGACAAACATCATTAAAAAATTAATAAAAGTTTGAAAAATGTTTATTTCCTACATTCAATAAATTCATATATTTATCGCCTCTGTGGTCTAGCGGTTCGGTTGTTGGACTTGACTGCATGGGGTTCCGGGTTCGAATTTCGGGTTGGGACA
>NJDD01009649.1:35364-45430 GCA_002245505.1 Calephelis nemesis
CGGGATTGGATAGGTGCGCCCGATTGGCGATACGCTTGCCATCTATCACATTGTGGGACTCAGTGTCTTCGGCTAGTTGTGGGTGCCTCTGCCTACCTCTTCGGGGATATGGGCGTGAAGATACTTTACATATTTAATATAGTTTTTGAACGTAATTTAAAAAACGAAAAAATCTACCTACCTACTTATGGAAAAAAAATCAGCCAGCCATTGTAACCGCAGCTTTACATAAAGGTCGCGCCCGCAGGCCCGTTTATCTCAGTTGGTAGCAAAAGGCAAACGATTGCAAATTGTTACACGTTTCGTTATTTGGATAGTTTATGGTACAAGTTTTGGTCTGATGGAGGTATACATTACCACGTCAAAACAATATTAACCAGATCGAGAAATGGTCTGGATGAATTGCTGCATTATTGCTGTACTTGGGTTTGAACCAAGATTTATTTAGCGCTATCTTTGCTTGGTTCTTTCATGAGGTTTCATTTGTCCAACGAACCTGTTTAAGTTTCTGCAGGATCAGGATGAGATGATGATGCCATGTTAAAAAAATGTGGTTACTTCCCCTCTTGAATATTGTTTAATACTGACATGAGAGTAATTCTTGATAACTGATGTAATGTTATCTATTTATTAATACGTGATGCCAAAACTTTGGATCCCTTTTTGCGAAAATTGTGCGGATACAGGAGCATAAAATTTGGCACACTTAAAGTTTATGTCTAGGAGACGTGCAAAACGCTAATATTTTTCAATAATAATGCTTATAAAGTACATTAAATCAATAAATAAAACATTACCCACACTACCATGCATATGACACACACAAACAAATATATTGATGATAACGATAAAAGATCTCAGATGGCGCACTAAAAAGTTAGGAAACAAAGTAGTTTGGTCTTAAGAAATGAAGATGGCGTTCTTATCAACAAGATATTAAAATTTCTTATGGTCGAATTTCGACCAATGGGCAACCACTAGTAGTAATAAATTGACAATATATTTAGAAAGATCGAAAGAAAAGATATTAACATTAGAAATTATTAACATTTTGTAAATAACCAACAATAAAATATCATTTAATAGGATTCTTGATGTTAATAATCCGCTAATACTGTATTCAAGAATATCTAAAATTACATATGCGATTCCAGTTTCCATTTTGCATGAAATCGAGATACAAGAATAACCTCTCTAACTTGGAGTCTGCCACCACCCAGAGCATTTTTTATTACCAGAAAGTAAGCAAATTATATGCTTGTGTTATGGCTGTTAGTTAACGATCCTACTACATAGAAATACTTAAATAGATACCATTAGATTACCCTTGGGTAAAATGATAGACTTTCTAAGATGATACAATTATTAATATATTGTAAGAAACAAGAGATAGTAATTGAAAATAAAAAATGATTATATAAATATAATATAAATATAAATAAATATCTCTGGACAAGTTACACAAATTTGACTCTAGAACTTTAGAACTTAACCCCATAGTAATCAATTTATATGCTTGTGTTATGGGTGTTAGTCAACGACACTAATACATAGAAATACTTAAATAGATACCAGAATAAATTTAGTAAACACCCAGACCCGGAAATGTAGACATCTAAATGTTCATCACACAAATGCCTGCCCCCCTCGGGAATCGAACCCGAGCCTCGCGGTTGATCGGTGTAGTTAGGCGAGTACGCTAGCCACTCGACCAACGACACTAATACAAAAATAGGAACCAACAAATAAAACTAAATTTTAACGAATAATCACATCACTTGGTCCATAAACTACAAATTATACACAAATATTTTCGCAAATTACAAAATAAACATTAAGTAAGTTTGTTCGTCATGACATTTCAAATATTACACATATTATGTCATGGTATTTTATCACTACTTAGTAGATTCGATATCTCTTGTTCATCCCTTCAATAAAAAAATTTGTTCCTTTACTGTTGTCGCCGGTATCGCAAATACTTCAAATACTTTACATATGTTTTACTCTATATCTACAGTCTGGGAGCCAGCAACTGATTTTCATGACCAAGTTCTTCTCAAGTGGTAATTAGTGAAATGCATCAGAGTATAGTATTATGAAGCCTCATGAACGTCAGCTGGCACTCCGTTGGAAGCGGTTGTAGCCTCCGACGCACGGAGAAAAAAAAATTCACTGATTTCCTCTCAGCTGAAATCTTGTCAAATTCAGAATCAGAATCAGAATATTCTTTATTCACATGAACCATACAAGTGGTATTTGTGCGCGTCGACATTTTTTTTAAACTACCACCGGATCGGAATCGCGGCCTCACACTGAGAAGATCCGGCGAAAGAAACTCAGCGGGCTTGTCTTTTTTCAATAATAATATTTACAATATAATCTAGCTTAAAAATAACAAATTACAATCTGATTTTAACTTAAATAAAAGGTACAACAAATTACATTACAAATTTGCAGTGGGAGATTGAAATCTCTATCCCCAAGCATGTTCATCTTCCAAATAATTGTAGCTCATCTAGTATCTCAACGAAAAAAATAATCAGCTGGTTACAACATGGTGTATTGTACGTCAGCTGGTGTCTTGAACATGAAAAAAAAATATTTTCATTGATTTCCTCTCAAACAAAAATTTACCTGATGATAGCTTATATGTAACTGTAGATACGAGGGCCAAACTGAAAGTTTTTAGAACTGGCAACTTAAAAGCATTATATTAAAAAAATAAGTTTAAATTTTGAAAATAGAATTCATTACCAATAATATTGAGTATACATTTCATTCATTTGTCATTTATTTTACGATTTGGCGGCAAATTGAAAATTGTCTGTGCACGTCAGAATGAATTTAAGCCGAGAAAATTTTCGTGCAATGAGTTTTTATGACTTTCGATGTCATATAAGTCAACAAGAAAGTTATGATAGACTTCGATTGGCTTTTCAAGATGAAGCCCCATCTCGTGCCACAGTTTACAACTGGTTTAATGAATTCAAACGTGGTCGAACTAATCTCACCGATGATTTGCGTGAGGGACGGCCTTCTACAGCGACGACTGAAGACAATATCAGTGTTGTGCGGCGTATGATAGAGACTGACAAAAGAGTGACCTATCAGCAGATTCGGACAAGTCTATGCATAAGTATGAGTCAAAAGCACAAAATCCTCTATGAATATTTAGCGGTCAGGAAGCTTTGTGCCCGCTGGATACCGCATAATTTGACCGAGGCTCAAAAACTCCGCCGTGTTGATTGGTACCAAGAAATGATCCAAAAATTTAACGGAGGTGATTCAAATGCTGTGTACGACATACTAACGGGTGACGAAAGCTGGATTTACTGTTATGATCCGGAAACCAAAAGACAGTCTGCTCAGTGGGTGTTTCCTTCCGAAGAGTTGCTAACTAAAGTGAAGAGAGGTCGAAGTGTTGGAAAAAAGATGGTGGCCTCGTTCTTCGGAAAGACAGGTCATTACGCGACAGTTGTCTTAGAGGATCAAAAAACGGTTAATGCAGAGTAGTACACTAACTACTGTTTGCCACTTGTCTTGGAAAAAGTTCGAGAGAAACGACCTCGCAGCAGGATCCTCCTTCATCACGACAATGCCTCGTCGTACACCGCCAGGCAAACGATCGACTATTTGGCGACCTCAGACGTGGAATTACTGGGTCACCCGCCGTATAGCCCCGACCTCGCACCCTGCGATTTTTATTTATTCCCGAAAATAAAAGAAAAACTTCGAGGAAAACATTTTATGGACGCCGAAGAAGCAGTGGCTGCGTTTCAAAACGCCGTCGAAGAGACCCCTAAGGCCGAGTGGGCAAGGTGCTTTTCTCAATGGTTCCATCGAATGCAGCGATGTATTGATGTAAATGGAAGCTATTTTGAAAAGTTATAATAAAACTAATAACTTGCTAGAATGCTTAGTTTTTGATTTTCTAAGAACTTTCAGTTTGACCCTTGTAATTACATAATTCAGCTGGCTGTATCTTGGTGGAAAAACCGTCAGCTGATACTTTGAAAGTTATTATATAGGAGTTAGGCAGGAGCATCTACTGTCAATTTAAATGCATCAGCTGACTAGCTTTTCCTCGACTTATTGCTAGCTGATTTTTGAAGTTATACTTCTTTTGGCGCGTTAGGAAAAAATGATGAGGGTAAAATTTTTACCATGCGCGCGCACACCGTTACGAAAATCAGACATGATGCGTGCGCACTTATTATATTTTACTCTTGACTGTTTCCTAGCAACTGTATTGTTTTATAAGAAATATATATATTATTTTATTATTATATATTTACATTATATAATTACTAAGATAATTACATTCACATTATAGATAACATTTTAGTTTTTCAAAAAAAGGTACCAACAAAGTAAAAGTAAGGACATTTACGCATGCTTGCGTGAGAACTGACAACTGTATTTACAATATTTCTTTATTTCTATGGTTAGTGTCATTTTGTCTACAAATGTAAAATAAGGCAAAAGATAACATTTTTAAAAAGATTTTTATCTTATTACGCCGAAGAAGTATAACTTTTAACGCGTGTACATAAGTACACACACAATTTTTTTAATTATCGCATCATAATATACTTATACTATACTCTGATGTGTCTCACGAATATCTCTTGAGAGGAAATAATAACCAAATTTGCACCTGGCTCCCGTACTACTATCTATATCAGCAAATTTAATTATTTTACATAATTTAAATATTTTTCTCTACATGTTTTCTCTACATCAGGTCATATAAATGACCATATATAGAGTAAAACATATGTAAAATATTTAAAGTATTTGCCATAGCGGCGACAACAGTAGACGAACTAATTGTTGTTATTAAAGGGGTAAACCATATGTTTTACTACATATCAGCACATAAAAATGAGCATATTTTATAAACATATGTAAAATATCTGAAGTATTTGCGATAGCAGCGACAAAGGTAGAGAAATTAATTGTTGTTATTGAAGGGGTAAACAAGAGATATCGAATCTGCTAAGTAGTAATAAAGGTCGTATGCGCATACCATGCCGTAGGTACCTTTATTTATACCGCCATAATGGCTGTATCATGTTCCAGTCCGTTTAGTAGATTAGCCGGTAGACCTCATTAGCAACCAACCTTTAACATCTACGGTGTCTATAGGCCGTTCCTTTACCATCAAAAGAAACATGGTAACTAGTTCATTGTCAATGCTATTAAGAAAAGGGAGGTTCCCTTCGTTTCTTCGTTATTTTTGTTTCTTTGCTGGGAAAAAGAACGGCCAAAAACTTCACAGTTGCTCTTTTCAATACTGATGCTGTTTGGTTTAATTGAAACTCTAAATAGAAAGTATTTATATTAAGTCACTATAAATTAAATTGTCACCTCAGTAGTCTAATGGTCTGGCGTCAGATTTGGTTCAATGAGATTTCGGATTAAATCCTCATTTTCCAATGAAAATAACGTTTTCTCCTCCTAGTTTGCGATAGGCTTGTCGCCTATTACATTGTGAGACTTAGTGTCTTGGGCTGGTAGTGGAATCCCCAGTTGTGCTTCTGCCTACTTCTTCGAAGATATGGGCGTGAAAGTACTTTTTTATACCTCAGTGGTCTAGTGGTCCGGCGTCTTTTTTTGTCACAATAACTTTCTTATACAGAGCAATCTAATCGCCTCTGTGGTCTAGCGGTTCAGTTCAGATATGTGCCCGGTTGGCGGTTGGCTTGCCACCTATTACATTGAGAGACTTAGTGTCTTCGGTTAGTCGTGTGGGCCTTAGTTGTGCCTCTGCCTACTTCTTCTGCGATATGGGCGTGAAGATACTTTTTTTTACCTCAGTGGTCTAGTGGTCCGGTGTCAGACTTGATTTCTTGAGATCTTGAGTTCGATCCCAATTTTCAGTTTTCTAATAAAGGGCTTGAAGTTACTTCTTTTTTTTGTTATAATTACTTTCTTATACAGAGCAATTGTTATATGCAAATGCTGTGGCTGAATGGCTCATTATTTGCTTAACTGGCATTGTTAGAAAAATGTTAGTGTCTAGTTTAAACTCGTTATAACAAAGGTCAGACATTCAAGAGTATGAAATACAATTGGAATATTCCAATTTTTTAGCATCCCGTATGAGTTATTTATTGCTAATTTATTACAATTATATTCAAGAATGATTGCAACAATTCACACTCTCATTAAACTTATTATTGCTTCATTAAACAATTCTAAAAATAAAGTTCGTAACTTTTATAAGATTAACGATTGTTAAAAAGGCAAATCGAATCCTCGTACTCACTTATTTTCAAATAACGGTGGTAATTTTGTTGAGCTCTCACTGAACTAATTTTAAATTATAGCTATCTTCTTTCCATGAGAGCAAATGAAAGAGACAAAACACTTTTAGTACTGTCAAATTCGACGGTCATTCGTCTATAGACGTTTACTCTATCACTCGGAAAAATACTAATCTGACAAGTGACACGTCTAAAGTGTTCCATCTCGTTTGTTTTTCTTTCATATGAAAAAGATAGCAGGCATCTAAAATAAGTTTTGTATGTGAACAGCAGAATCACCACCAATCATTGGTATAACTGATCGGTTTAATTTTTTTTATTTTTTTTTATTAAAAAACATGCAAACGGCACCCTATGTGGTAAGAGACAACAGTGGCCTATAAAAACGCGAATAACATATTATGTGCGTCGCTGTCTGGTGGTCAGATAATGGGATGTAGAAGGCAGACAGACACACGAACATAAAATGGGACATTTTCAACATTTTTTAATGTATATCTGTACCCTTTTTTCCAACGTGTGGAAATCCATCATAGATACCCGCTACTTTCGGTGGAAGTTGCAGTTATGTCAGACTCCTACTGTCTCAAACCACACGGTGTCCTCCCCTTCACCAGGTACCGGTATGTGGGGACGCTTTCACAAACTTCCATTGCCCCGATGGCGCTGGCTGGATGGCGATCCAATGTTCCCCTTTTGGCAGCCCCACTCAACAGGGGTTGCATATCGTCTGAAGTGGTGCACGGAGACACAGCGTGCACCACATCGGGGTTCTAGTGGCAACAGGCACTGCTGTGCCTCCTACAACCCCATCGAGACCGGGCGGGCTAGATGGAAAGCCTGCCCCTCTTCTCCGCAGGCCGGTCTGCCGTTATCCCACGAGGGCCAAATGGCCCACCACCCTGTGTGCGCTCCTCAGTTCCCCTCTTGGACAGAGGGGGGGTACTGAGGAGCGAGTTGGTTTCGAAGGCTGCTTATATTTACGAATTTACTAAGCTGATCTTGGCGACACATGGTTGCGGGTATTCTATATCCTGAGGAAGGTTTTAAACTACTTTTTATCCCATCAACTTAAACGATTCCAATGGGAGAGAGGATAAAAGAAGTAGAAGAAGAAGGAAGAATTTGTGTAAGAACTTTTCTCAAAGCATTGGTAAACTTTTGAAAGGTGAAGAATAAACTCAATAATGTTATTCTCAAGTTACCTATGGATAAAATTAGGAAAATATATATTTTAATTTGTCCATACAAGAGCTTCTGAATGACACTGGAACTTTTCTGTGAGTTGTTCAGAGAAAAGTTTTGATAAAAGAAACACTACCTCCTTTGCTTTACGAGTATTTCCTTTCAATGTCTAGAATAATAAGTCAAATATACTCAAAATGATTTTTGCAAATTGCGAAAACGTCTATGCTGGCCTATGAAATAATAACTTATTCTGTGAAAACAAGCCACATGTTTTCATTCCTTGTAGTAGCCATTGCCCGCGGCTTTAGACACGTTTTTATTTGTAGAAGTTTTTTTGTTCAAATGTTAATGCCATAAATAATTGAAAATATCGTTTTGAAATAATGCCGTTGTGAGGTTTAGTGACTTCCTTCTTTCTTTAGGTTTTGGCCTTCACGTTAGTATTTAGCCATTAGTCAAGTAGAAATTTGAATCGAATTTTATATCAGTTTCAATTAATTATAATTAGTCATCAGTCATAAGTCGTCAGGAAGTCATGTCAGGCTCTTGGGTTAAGCGGTGGCTCATTACACAAGCTCTGTAATGAGCAACGAGGAAATACACGATACGCAAATTTTTTAGTGATTATTTCATTTGTGCTCTTTCACTGAACAAAATTGTACAAAATGCCACCAAAATTGACTAATTTTACTCAATATTAACACGTAATCTAATAATTATTAGAAAACTTCGACCACCTTTTCTCTCGATAGCGCCAAAACTCCAGTGGCGTCCCTATAAGGTGTCTCTAATAGGTAAGGCATTTGTTTTTTTAACAACCTATGTCTCAAATCTTCAAGCAAAATATCGTGAAATCATGACAGTTAGACAAACTTTCAGATTCATTATATTAGTAAAGTTGGAATTTATAATTAAGTTCAACAGTTACATTAATATGACCTATACGTTCAAAAGTTTCTGCGCATTCCTGTTTTCGATATTAGGACCATTTATTCTGACAGTGTTTATGTATTTAATACTAGATTTACCGACGAACTTCCATACACCCGTTCAGTTTGTAAAGGGAAATGAAAATGATAGTTTTTCTAATTACGTCGCAGTCGAAGGATAAAAAAAGCATCTTATGTTCTTTTCCAGGTTCTTTGTTACCTGGCCATTAATTTTTAGCTTAATCTGTTTAGCCGTTCTTGAGTTATAAATTGTGTATCTAACACGACTTTTTTTATAATATGTATGAGATTTGAAATTTTAGTGACTTGTTAAAATTTACAAAACAATCTGTAGAATAGATTCTTACAAATAAATAAAGAAAATATAAAATCGGAATGCGCATTATTAAATTACTAGCTGCGCCCCGCAGTTTCACCCGCGTAAGTCCCAATCCCGCGGGAACTCCGGGATAAAAAGTAGCCTATATGTTATTCTGGGTCTTCAGCTACCTACATACCAAATTTCATCGTAATCGGCTTTGTAGTTTTTGCGTGAAAGAGTAACAAACATCCATACATCCATACATACAAACTTTCGCATTTATAATATTAATAGGATAGTCAAGTTTTAATTTATTAATTTTATTGATTTATTAATTTAATTTTAATTAATCTGTCTTTTATCCTCTCTCCCATTGGAAATTTCATGAAATTTAAATTACTAGTGGTCGCCCATTGGTTGAAATTCGACCATAATAAATTTTAATATCTTGTTGATAGGAACGCCATCTTCATTTCTCAAGCCCAACTACTTTGTTTCCAAACTTTATTGTGCGCCATCTCTGATCATTTTATCGTCAACATTAATATATTTGTTTGTGAGTGTCAAATGCAAGGTAGTACTAATGTATTTTTATTTTAGCACTTGCCCTGTGCTTGCTTGCTGGGGCGAAATTTTTTCTTTCTTTAAAATTTATAGTACGTGTAATGTTTTATCTTTTGAATTAATGCACTTTATAAACGTCATCATTTAAAAATATTAGCGTTCTGCACTTTTCCAAATTTCATACTCCTCCGTCAGCGCCATTTTCGTAATAAGGGGTCCAAAGGTTTTGCTTCACGTATTAATATATAAATTTCAAAGCAAAACTCCGTCTGAATATTTACTGGTTACACGTGGACGAAATCGCGGCAAACTAATAAAACGTTTATAAAAATCTGTACATTTCTCTCGTGTATCGTTATATTTAGTATCATAGTGTAATACTTTGTATTGTCTGCGACTGGGTGGTAGATGTCAAAGGGAGAGTTATTGTGGGGACAGATCGTGAACCGACTCGTGCTGTAAACGTGTACCCACTTTTCATAAGCCAACAACATTGAAGCTTATTTATTACTAGCTGTTCCTGCGAACTTCGTTCCACCCGTTCAGTTTGTATGGGAGAAATTAATTTTTTTGCTTGCAGTCAAACAGAATAACAAGTATATTATGTCAGTCTCCTGTTTCTCAACTGCTGCCCATCATCTCCCCCTTTCATGAGTTATAAATGGTGTAACTAATATGACTCTGTTTTACATATCTCTGTCATAGATATATTTGCATATAATATCTGTTAAGGGGCCATATACGCTAAAATACGTCAGCAGTTTACTGTTTTTTTCATACAAACCAATCAT
>NJDD01009651.1:6620-18677 GCA_002245505.1 Calephelis nemesis
GTTGGGCAGCAGCCTCCCCAATGCAGCGGCGGCTCCCAGGACTCTCTGGGCGAGCCGGACAAAATGTGCCCCGAAAGTCCACCTCCCGTCCAGGATGAGACCCAGGTACTTCATCTGGGTCCCAACCCGGACCCGGACCCCGTCCAGTATCACCCCCCCTTTTGACTTTTTCCTCACCACCGTGGCCCAGGACTCAACCTGAGTGTCGGTGGGAGGAGCCTCCTCCTGCGCCCACGAAGACAAAGTTGTCAGCTTCGGTCCGCTGGTGCTGGTGCTACAGGAGCCGCTGCTGGTTTCGTCGCAGCCCCTTTCTTTTTACCTCTCCCTTGGAGGCCATCTGCATGCATTGGAGCAGGTCTCGATGGACTCGCATCTGCTTTTGCCAAAGGCTGAGTTTTGGCAGCTTTAGCCTTTTCGACCTCTGCTCTAAGTGGAGGCCGGATGCTTGGAGCAGGAAGGAGGCGGTCCTCCAGCCCAGCAATCCGAGCGTTTAACATGTCACCCAGAGAAATCGTAAGGGAGCGTTTTAGCTCCTCTACGAGTTCCCCGGGCGCCACCGGTGTCGCGACAGATGCTGTAGCTGCGGCTCTAGCAGCGCTTGCTGCCTCCGCTTTGGCTTCTGCGAATCCTTGGCGAAGCGCTTTCACTTCTGCTCGCATCTGTTCGATGTGCATTGTCTTTCATGTTCTAACCTAATCTAACCAAAACAAATCATACCGAAACCATGTAACAATTAATAATTTATGTTCTTTTTCTAGAAGTTATTTTTATGGTAAATGATGTTATGACTTGTAATAATACGGCTTACAATAATTATAGAAAATGATATTATTGAAATTGACTTTAAGGGAAACATAGTTTCTAGCACGTGAATAATATAGTAAACAATGAGTATAACATGTGAAATTATGAAAAACCATATTATGCCTGTTGACAATTATGGCAGATGAAATTATGGCAAATGAAATTCTGGCAAACGGGTGTAACCGGTTTCTATGAAAAGGGCGATGAATGAGGCGGAAGCTGGAAAGATCTGCAGGATCTAGAGATCTGGCATTCGATATTCTCTGCCTATTTTTAACTATTTTATTATTTGTTAGTAGTCGTTGATTTTGGAATGTTTTAAATTGGGTCCGGCAGACTGCGCTACTATCGGAGCAATAATGTCAAGCGATATGAAGTTTGCTGAGTCAGCATATACTAATAATATAAAAACGAATCACTGAATGTGTTGGTAAGTGCATAACTTCCGACCGACTGGACCGATTTGGCTAATTCTTTTTTTATTTTTTTAGTTATTATCGGAAGAAGGTTCTTATGGTGAGAAAAAAGGGAAAGTGCCAAAGAAAATGGGAAAATAATACTTTATTATTTCCTATACTAAACGGGTGGAACGAAGTTCGTCCAGACAGCTAGTCCTATATAAAAGGAATCCCCATTTGGCGTTGTCATTGCATTACGCCTAAGCGGGTGGACCAATTTTGCTCATTCTTTTTGATTTTGTTTATTATTTTTAGGAGAAGGTTCATACGTATTTGAGTGACAGTTATATGAATGGTAAGCGACGCTGCGGGTGAAGGCTAGTATATTGTCACAATTGTGTCAGGTCAGGATATCTCGCGCCATCAATCATGTTTTATATCTAGACATTGAAACAACAAGTATGTTTTATGGTCATTTTGACCTTTTATAATAATAATGGTCGATTAGTCTTTTAAAAAAAGCACAAATGTTTCTAGACAACAAATATATGAAAGGTGTATTGCCGAGTTTAAGCTAAAACAATTTTGCTAAAAGGCCCAGAAATCCTAAACGAAACATGGCAATACTGAGCACTGACGCAAGTAGTAAGAATAGGTTATGGCTAAACGCGTCGCCACAGAACTTTACGACCTTGTACAGGGACTGGTTAGTTGAAATATTTAACAACTCAGCCTCAGGTTGGATACGCGCCAAGCGTGTCTTTGGTGTTTATGGGCAACATGTATTTCTCATCATAAGTAAAGCAAGTCGGTTTGCTTTTACATTTTTTGATAATTGTAAAGGGAAATAAACGCAAGTTAGACTTTTAACCGTAACCGTAACCAAAAGTGGTTATGGTGCGTTGTCTTTCCGACGTGGGATGGTTAAGTAAATTAGCTGCAGTATTCCACCAAACTAAAACTACAGTAAATAGCACTGTCGCCTTATATTATATATTAGTTACATAATCTAACAAATGTCATTATACTATATAGATATTGGGTCATCACATCCCCACATTTTCTAAACTCTTGTGTTGGTTCGAGTCCACCGGGTAGATTAGCCGGTAGACTTACACAACAAGTCTTACATCACGGCCACAGGCCCACGACGCACCTATAACATCGAAGGTGTTTGTAGGACATGGTTGTCTCTTACCATCTGGAGAGCCAAGTGCTTGTTAGCTGACCTCTTACATACAAAAATTTAGTATCTGCAATTTAGATAAAATGTATTCAGATGGCAGAATACTCCTGTTGCCATAGCGTCAGTGCTCGCAAGTGTCGCGTTCCGTGTTGGATTGTAGTCAAGCCAGTTGACATGCTGTTGTGGGCTTTAAAACCCGTGAATATGATATGCACCAGTAACATCTTCGGTGTCGGGTGTACCCTGGTTGTGCCTCTGCCTAAGTCTTCGGGAACATGGGCGTGAAAATACTTTACTTTTACTTTTAAAAAACTATATGACATTATGGGCACCTTTAAATACTTACCCATGCTACAATCCATGGTGACATTATAGAAATGACAGCATTTACAATCATTCCGATCTGCAATAGAAGCAACCCTCCCCACTTTTGGCAAATAACACCACCAGGGAACATCATTATGCTGTATCCAAGGAAGAATGATCCGAGAACCATTTCTTGAGTAGACTTTGGCCAGTTATATGTCTGTGAAATAATAAAAATATTTAACTACAGTTTCTTACTTTAGTTCCTTTATCTATTTCTGAAATCATTGAGTAGTTAAGTACTAGTGCTCAATGTTTAAAGAATAAAGGTATCTATTTATACATGATTATTTTTTTCGCTGATGATATCACATTAATAATAGAGGGTAAAAATGAAATTAGTGACAATGTGTTTGAAGAAAAAAATTAACAAAAATTTAAATCTTATTATGAATTGGCTTGATGAAAATAATTTACAAATTAATATTGACAAAACAAAATGTATACAATTTATTCCATATAACAAAAATCAGTTAAAAGAAAATTTTAGATGTAACAATGTTAACGTTCAACAAGTAGATTCGACAAAATTTTTAGGTATGTTAGTTGATAAAAATTTTAACTGGAAGGCACATGTAGAAAAGGTTTGTAATAAGCTGGATCGTTTTATATTTGCTTTGTAGCAAATACGACTAAAAGTTTCCTTAGAAGCCGCGTTATCAGCTTATTATGGATATGTTTTATCAGTACCTACTTTCTTATTATGGTCTAATAATATGGGGAAACTCCCCACAGATAAAAAGATTTTTCACAATTCAAAAAAACTGTATTAGATCCATGTGCAAAATAAAACAAATTGAAAGTTGCAAACTATGTTTTATAAGTTTAAAAATGTTAATTTTGCCTTGTATGTACATTAAATTAGTCTGTATATTTGTAAAAGAACACCCCACATATTTTCTCACAAGTGCACAAAAGTAGGCACATGGGGTAGAAATGCTGAAAATTTATTTGTGCCTAAATTTAGATTAGCCATGGCTAAAAAAACGTATATATATATATGTGTATTAAAATATTCAATAATCTTCCCACTGAAATAAAAATATTACCAGGGAATTCATTAAAAGCAACTTTAAATAGATGGCTTGTAAATAAGACGTGTTTTTATTATATTTATAAAAAGTATTTATAAAAAGAGAGTATTTATAAAAAGATAATTATATAAATTGAGTTTAAATGATTAGATCATTATTGATATAATAATTATTATAAAAGACAATAAATGTGATTTTTTTTTTTGTTCAATGAAATTAATATTGATGTTGTAGGGAAAATGAAATTTAGTTTTATAAAATTAAATGAAGATAAGATAATAATAAAATGGTACAATCAAAATTGTAATAATAACTCTAAAATGAAATTATTGCATGTTGATGTATAAATTAGGTAATTTAATATTTAAATTTCATTATATATATTATAATACTTTATTTGCATCAGAATAAGAGTGTTACAAATGTTTTTACAAAAAATATTATTTATATATAGGTATATAAATATTTTTAATAAACATTTTGATTTTTTGTTTTTTTTAATATAAATTTTTTCTAAAACTTTTGAGAATTTATTTCAGACTATTCTTGTAATATAATGTAAGTGAAGGAATCTTAAAAAAAAGATATTGGATTTTAAGCATTTCGAAGCTTTGACAAAACTGCTTTCATAATCTAAGATAGCACCATGCTTAAAAGGTTAAAAGTTATACCGACTTTAAAAAATATCAGCACTAGATTTCTAAGTAACATAACGTAATGTTGTTTATTAAAAACAGTTTATAATAAAAACAGTGAATAAAATAATTATAAATAAAATTATATTTTTTCAAGAAACTAGATCAACCCCGGAGATTAAATACCACCTGTATTTAATCTCCGGGGTTGATCTAGTTTCTTCTTTTTTCTTTTAAGATTGTTTTATTGAGAATACAATTTTAATCTAATAAGAACTGAAATGCGGACAACCATGTTTGATCAACGCATGACGTCATGTCTCAGTAGATAAAACATCGCCGGAATAATTTACTTTGTTTGGCAGAGCGTTAACAATTAGGGTGTGAGCTTTGTTTATTTTCCTAAATTATGACGTCACAAATACAGAATGTCACGTGAGTGAAATGAAATTGTAAGGGTAATAAATAACAGTCAAAGTTTAAACATAAGATTTGAAAATTTTGGGGCCATCGTGAAAGAAGATGTTTTTTTTATTTTTTATTTATTTATTTTCTTCTGAAAAAACTTACATCTTAATTACACAAGTTTCGCCAAACTGTGAGGCGATGCGTTCAGATACATACTATTAGTATTATTAAATTTGCTTATAAAGTGCTTTGCTTACAATTATAAATTATAATAATATTACAGTCTCTGTTTTAAATTTA
This sequence comes from Calephelis nemesis, assembly GCA_002245505.1. Taxonomy (NCBI): domain Eukaryota; kingdom Metazoa; phylum Arthropoda; class Insecta; order Lepidoptera; family Riodinidae; genus Calephelis; species Calephelis nemesis. The sequence goes on from NJDD01009651.1 coordinate 11,752, forward strand.
CTTGCTTATATTTTATAGTATATCGTGCAGCTTACATATTTTCTAAAATTTTTAGGAGTTCGTTTTACATTTTTACTTTTAAGTATCTTTAATTTATTGTCCTATTATTGTCCTCGTGGTAGTTTTTTCGTGATTATTGAATTTCGTATGTTATGAGTAAAATTAGTTTCTTTCAATGCAAATTAAAAATTTGTGAAGAAATAGATGTATTAGGTATCATTTTATGAGCTCGAGATTAAAGCCACAGCTTTACTCAAGAACCTGACATAACGTGCTTTCAGGACTATGATTTTGTTAGAAACTGAAAAAAATGAATAAAAAAATAACAAGAAAAGTAGTTAATTATTACAATAAACATGGCAGCATGCCTTAATTGTTTTAGCCTTACCTAAAAAGGGCAAAATAACAAACACAAAAAAGTATGAGACTTTTGGAGCCATCGTGAAAGAAAATGGTCGTAGTTTTTTCGTAATTATTGAACTTTGTGTAAATTTTGAGTAAAATTAGTTAATTTAGGTGACATTTTATTCGATTTCATTCAGTTCAAATGCACAAGTGAAAGATTTATGAAGCAATTAGCGTATCGTTTCTTTCCTCTTTGACGCCAAATCTCACTAAATAAATAAGCTTGAGTAACGAGGCCACCACCTTACTCAAGATCCTGACATGACTTTGACTTATGATTTATGACTTATGACCTGAAATCACTAAAAAGGATTTATTAATACGAAAGACGTGGCAGCATGGCCTTAGGGTCCTAGCCAGCCCCAGAAAGGGGCAAATTAACTTAGAAAAACAGCAAATTAAATATATGCCCCGTTGGCGATAGGTTTCAGATAGTCGTGAGTGCCCTGGTTATTAAACATCTACCAAACTCATTGGGGATACGGGCGTGAAGATACTTTACTTTACTTTTTAAACTTTATCAATATCATCGCTATTTTTAGGTAAAATTTCAAATCAGAAACAACAAGCGTCACACGAGCGACGCTGTTTACTAAATAAGTTGGTCGCACTGTACGTAATAATCAAGCAAAGAGTTTTTAATAAAACCAAATAAATATCTCAACCTTATTTCTTGTTAACCAAATCAAAAACCCATACCTTGTAAACACTCCAAATGTTATCTTCTGCAACAGTATCATTAACTGAGTCTGTTGTTAAGTTGTCATTTACATCTGTTTCATTTATTCCTAGACTAGATTTGTCGGTCATGGCAACTATAGTTACTCCTAAGTGACCCCTAGAGGCATAGAAAAGGGCGATAGATAAAAAACATAACAATCCTTGTATGTGTCTAATTCCATATCCGTATTTCGGAGGATCTTCATTTTTTTCTGCAAATAATGAGTTGTTTTATAGTACTATACATAAGTATATTATACATTCTACTAGCTTACCCGGCAAACTTCGTTTCTCATAACATTTACAGCTACTAACAGTTTGTATGGATTAAAGCATTGATTTTAAATTTTCCTTACAACTTCTCCTGACCATAAGTAACACCACAAAAAAAGCATCAAGAATAGGTCCATCCGTTCAGGCGTAAGGTGATGACCACGCGAAATAGGGATTCTTTTTTATATGTATAAATTAACACTTTTACTCTGGTTAAAAAGTTGTAAATTAAAAAAAAATCGCAGATAGAAATTAGTTTCGCAACGTTCGTCTCATTTTGGCAATGTTTAGCCTGTTGGACAATACGTTGCTTTCGGTATTAAAGAACAAGAGCAACTCTATATACATGATTTTATTTGAATTATAATGTTGGCGGTTAAATATCAAAAATACCAAAGCTTGTGTTTGGCTTAAACAACACTTTGTTTTACAATAATAAAACGTAGAAAAAAAATTATTATTTACATTTTATAGTATTTAGTTTTTTAAACGTAAAAGTTGTGGAATATGTTTTCGCCTCTGTTCTTTGGTTTAGTACTCCAGTATACAATTTTGTGATATAATAGTTAAGCTTTATACTGAACACTTTTAAAATTACTTTAATTAATTTAAAAATAGCATTTATAAATTAGAAACTGATTAAAAAAGCTCTTAACATCAAAAGTAGCCTGCTAAAGAACAAAAGAATATTTACCATTTTCTTGTTCTGAAACTGGAACTTTCTTGTAACTTGAGTCAGACATTTTTAAAATGATTTTTTCTGCAAAGCATTACGTATTTATGTAAAAATAAGACATTTCGCGCATCAGCAGATGACTTTTATTCCGTTATTTGTTGGGTTTTAAACAGAGGCATGTATTAATTATTTCAACAGATATGTCACGCCGTTCACGTGAAGGTAGAAAACAACGCGTCACTTATAACTTGTTCCAGATACACGTAAAGGAGACAGTTCGTACGAATATAAATAGATAAAAATGATCATTACTTTTAATGTAGATTTATAATTTAGCAGTACAAACAAAAAATGTTAAAAAAGATTAATAAATAAGACGGAAGGTTACTGGTTGAAACCTTAGTTAGGGCGAAATTTTTCTTTTTTTTAATTTGCAGAAATGTAACCCAAGCACAACTCAAGTGCTAAAATAAAAATAGTTTTAGAAAAAACGGAAGTTATAAATCTGAATTTATCGGTAAAGATGAACTGAATTAGTAAATACTCAAAACTCTGTATATATAGGTATAAATATCCGCGTTACTTAACGGGTAAGAAAGAAAATAAAAATTTCGCCACAGGACTTGAATCCTCAGTAGCTGAAATAGGTAGAACATTTGTTGGCTTTAGACAAAAAGTTACAGATACAAATTTAATCTGGGGCAAAATTATTTCTTTCTTTAAAGTTTGGAGAAATTTGACATTATTAATTTCTTCCTTTCAGGTGAAATTTGAAGTCAATGCTGCAATCTAAGATTTAATATAGTACAGGTAATAAAAAAAGTGTATTTAAGTAAGGCAGAGACATAACTAGTGCATCTACGACAAACCAGTGGTACTTAACTAAATCCTACAATGTGGTAGATGAAATCTCTTCCGAAGCCGAAGACAATAAGTCCCACAATTTGATTATATCTATGTATATAGCGATAGGCTAGCCATATGCCATATGGCTAGCCTATCGCTAACCGGGCATATATTCAAACCCGGACAATATAAAACGTCACAAACGTAGCTTATTTAAACAAAATGAAAAAAAAAACACATTTTGTTTTTGTCGTCCGAGGGATTGAACCCGGATCCACAGCATCAAGTCCAATGCCGGAAAATTAAGACCGTGGATGCTATCAAAATATTTAAATTTTATAAATCTACCTATTACATTCGAACAATAAATATTTTTAAGGATCATATATATACATACTATCTGTTGCCAGCAGCGTTGCCTTCGTGGTCCCAAAGCAAATTGTTTCCGGATAAAAACTATCATATGTGTTAACCCAAGTGACCCTCTATGTGTGTACCAAATTCAAGAAAATCGATTTATTGCAATTTTCTCGTGAAGGAGTAACAAACAAACAAACAAACAGACAAACTTTCACATTTATAATGCTAATAGGATGCTTACAAGTTAATTTAGGCTTTAAAGTAAAATCTTGTGAAACAAGGATTTACCTATCTTTCTGATTTAATAATGCTTTGACTGTCGCATCTAAAAATGTTTATTCTGTAATAATTTTATATCGTTGTGTAAACTTAGTTATCATAATACAAAATAAATAATGGTACTAATTTATCGTCTCCTTGTTTATCATCACATAACTGCCGTATAATATTGATCCATGTAGCAAAACCATAAATACATGAAGGCACTTCCAAAATGGGAGTACTAATTTTGGTTAGTGTTCAAAACATCTAACAAAATATCTGAACGAAAAATTTGGAACAAAAATAAATTGTGTTTAAAATATTAGGTCACGTTCTTTCCATACATATTTGGACATTGTCAGTTATACATCCAATTAAATATCTTCACGAAGAAATCCGGACTAAGTTGACTTTTGGTTTTCAATATTGTGATATGTTTTCTTTTACTTTAATTTAACTTAGTTACTCTATATGAAGGCTTACAGTGTAAGTCGATCTAGATCCGTTGAGGGCGTATAGCTTTCATAATTTCTGACTGATTTTATTAAGAAATACCCTATCCTAAATATAACCATTTTCGAGATGTTCGAATCTATTTGTTTTTTATAATATTTGCCGGTTTTCGACTATCAGAATAGATATTATTATTTTCAATTATGTCTTATAATTTATTGTTATATATAAATTTTAAATGAAATGCTTTATATATAGGTTATCGACGATGGTCTAAAATAAAAATAAAAACTAGAAAGTTTATTTTTCTTAGAATGATATCTAAAAAACCCCGCCAAGTTTTTTTAAAATTTAGTATTATATAAATAAATATAGCGGCAACGGAAATATATCATTCGCGAAAATTTCAGATTTATAGCTATCACGGTTTATGAGATACAGCCTAGAAACAGTAAGACAGACAGACAGCGGAGGCTTAATAATAGTAAAAGTAGGCGTTTTCACCCTTTGTTTTATTGAAATTGTTTGTTTGTACTTTTTTTGCAAATATGTCCAATAACATTTGCGTTTTATCATCTACCTAATAAGGTATAACAAAATAGGATGTAATTAGAATTTATTAAAAGACTAGCTGTTCCCGCGAACTTCGTTCCGCCCGTATAGTTTGTGTGGGTTAACTAAAATGTTGTTTTCTCAGTGTTTTCACAATCGCACAGGATAAAAAGTATCCTATGTCCTTCTCTCGGTTCCAAGCTACTTCCCCACATATTTCCAGCCTAATCGGTTCAGCCATTATTGAGTCATAAGTAGTGTAACTAACACCACTTTCTTTTATATATAGATTTAGGCCGATGGTTACTAATCTGTTCCCTTTTTACTTTCTAAAGTGTCCACGAAAAATTTTGTTTGTATGAGCGACTATGGGTGATTTACTAATAGAAAATGATTTTTCTAAGCTGTTGGCTCCGAGGCGAACAATATATGGACGTTTACTACCTTTACTAGCGCCTGGTTTGATGTCATGGTGACAGGAATAATTGACGCGGTAGAAGTTAATCTAGGTGACTGGCCACAATCTCCTTGTTGCATACACGGACAATGGTTTTTGTTATAACCGAATTTACAACCGCCTTTATGGAACTTTCTGGTTGATGGAACTGTAATCTATTCTTCAAAGGATCCTAAACTAAAGCAAGGAAGGACTTTATCTAAAGTCCGGCTTGGTTTATGAAGTATAGTAGTGGTCGCCCGTTGTTCGAAATTCGAGCATAATAAATTTTATTATCTTGTTGATAAGAACGCCATCTTCATTTATAAGACCAACTGCATTGTTTCCAAACTTTATAGTGCGCCATCTGTGATCTTTTATCATTATCATCAATATATTTGTTTGGGTGTGTCAAATGCATGATAGTGTGGGTAATGTTTTATTTTTTGATTTAATGTACCTTATATGCATTGTTATTTGAAAATATAAGCGTTCTGCACTTTTCCTTCACATAAACTGTAAGTGTGCCCGCAATTTTCGTAAAAAGGGATCCAAAGTTTTGGCATCACGTACTAATATGTTGATATTGATAGAATAACTAATTGAGTATCATCCTGGGTTCATTTGTTATAAAATACTTGCTAGATGAAGCCATTTGTCATCCTATGTCTAATACCTTGTACGAATCATGAACTCACACCCCTAACTCCCTTTTAGAGGCAGGGGATACCGTAGCCCTTTTCGTCACCCAGTACTACAAGGCCCTCAACGGGTACCTACATCCCACTAGTTCGCAATATATTACATTTGTTTTGACTTTATTAATCCTTAATTTGACATTCTTCCTACATAACCAACATACATACATAACAAACGGTGCATTCTTTCTCTGATTTTAAAGATAATGATACATTATACAGTGCGATAGCTTGTAGTGATGGGTGGTATAATAAAAAGAAATCAGTGTCTTTATATTATTATGAAGATCAATTAATTTAAGAGGGTCGAAAGCGGGTGGCGCTCGCGCTACCCTTATCGTCCGTGGGGATATCTCGAATAACCAAAAGAAGACGAATGAAACCGAGCTGTTCCAGAACTTGTTTACGTCTTAACTTGTATTATTTGAAAATATTCTCTATTTTTATTAAACGGTTATGCATGAACATAGGCCAACGTGACGCATAGTGATAAGTTTTTTAAAATAAAATAACGTAGTTTATTTGATGCATTGTATGTATTATAACTTTTTTAAAAAGATGAGTCATGATTTCGAAGTGATTGTATATAATTTTAATCTTTGTCGGTAATTATATTATGAAATTTTATGCGTCATTAAACACAAGTATTAAACCACATATACAATAAAATGTATATGTGATTACCCCAAAATCATGACTTACCTTCCCAAAAGCGCCATTAAAATATGTTGATTATTAGCAGATAAATCTAACCTTTTTTATGTCTAACGTCCTGGCCCCAGGACAGCGACGCGCTATCTAAGAAGTCTATACGTCAGAAAAGTCAAACATATACTTATTCACTGGCCACTCATACCAAAAAAATTTAACTCATATAACACATAACACTCATAACATATTCCGATTTCAAAATTTCTTTTACTATTACTTAGAGGGATTCTTCTGAATCCTTATAGGCTATATTTTATCCCGGAAAATAGATAGGATTTTTCGTGGTAGTGAAAACTGTGGAGTAAGTCGACGAAAAAACTGCCGCACGTCAACGATTCTCGCGCACGCTGCCTAAATGGTTAGATATGTATGGTTGACTTCTATAGAAAAGAGAGAGTTATAGAACTCAAAAATGCCTACAAATTAAATTATCTGTTAACTCCTGTGAAGTAAAAAACTCCAAATCACCAGAGTAAAAGCTGAACACCTTATCCACTATCCAGGCCAGGTGGTTTTTAAAACCGTATCACATAAC